>ML809076.1:189160-207443 GCA_009831015.1 Picea engelmannii | reverse complement strand
AAGGAGATCGCCGAGGAGTATCCTGTGGGTGACGAAGACTCCCGAGAGGAGTTGTAAGAGCTAGGACTCTTCGGGCCTGAAGAAAAAGAAGATCCTGGTGAGAGCAGGGAGGAACCGTGAGGGTTGCCTCTTCTTTGCGTCACTATGTGCGGGTTAGGACCCTAACATGTCCACCCCCCTAAAAACAACCTTGTCCTCAAGGCTTGAGATGAGAAAATTGTTGCAGAATGGTAGCTAGTTCCCAAGTGGCATCTGCTAGAGTTGTATCTTTCCATTGGACTAGCAATTCATTGATGGTTCTCTGACATAGGTGATGCTCACGCTGGTCAAAAACTG
Organism: Picea engelmannii; assembly: GCA_009831015.1. Taxonomy (NCBI): domain Eukaryota; kingdom Viridiplantae; phylum Streptophyta; class Pinopsida; order Pinales; family Pinaceae; genus Picea; species Picea engelmannii. The sequence goes on along the minus strand of ML809076.1, from coordinate 207,107 downwards.
CTTCTGGTTGTAGCCAAATGGATCCTTCTTCAGCTAACTCTGGAAGGTTGGTTTGAATTTGGCACTTAGCTCCAATCACCTTCTTTAAGCATGAAACATGAAAAACAGGATGTAGCTTTGAATGGCTGGGAAAAGCTAATTTATAGGAGGCTTGTCCCACACGCTTGAGCAAAGTATAAGGACCATAAAATTTGGGCACTAGCTTCTGACAATGCTCAAACTTGAGGGAAGTTTTCTTGTAAGGTTGGAGTCGAAGAAACACCTGATCCCCTTCTGCAAATTGATGTTCAGAGCAACCTTGATCTGCTTGTTACTTCATGCGATTCTGTGCCATGACCAAATTATCTTTGAGGGTATGGAGAATAGCCTCTCGAGCTGTAAGTGTTAGGTCAACCACCTGGACCTTCGAGGCACCTGGTAAGTATGAGAGAACTGAAGGTGGCTTCTTTCCATATACCGCTTCAAAAGGAGTCATGCATGTAGCTGTATGGTATGAAGTGTTGTACCACCATTCAGCTAGGGGTAACGATTGAGCCCACTGATTTTTATTTTCCGAGGCAAAACACCTCAAATATGTTTCCAAACACTTGTTGACAACTTCCGTTTGGCCATCAGTTTGGGGATGATAAGTTATGCTGAGATGCAATTCTGTGCCTTGTATCTTGAACAGTTCTTGCCAAAAATTGCTTGTGAAAGTTGGGTCGCGATAAAAAACAATAGAGTGCGGCATGCCATGAATCTTGAAGACCTGATCCATGAAGATTTGAGCCACCGTGGATGTTGTAAACGGGTGTTGAAGGGCACATAAATGAGCATACCTAGAAAGGCGATCAACAACCACCATGATGATAGATTTATTTCCCAATTTGGGTAAGCTGATAATAAAATCCATAGAGATATCCTTCCAAATAGCAGGTGGAATCGGGAGTGGTTGTAGTGTGCCCGACGATTTGATTGTTTCTCCCTTGTTGCATTGACACACGTCACATTCAGCTACAAAATTAAGAATGTCCTGTTTCATACCATCCCAGAAAAAGGAACGTTTGACCCTGTCATAGGTTTTGGTGAACCCGGAGTGCCCTACTGTGGGTGTAGCATGAAGCTCATAAAGTACCGTGAATTTAAGCTTTGATTGTTTACTTAAATACAAACAACCTTTGTATCGAAGTTCCTCATGGAGCCAAGAGTACCCTGGGGAAGCTGGAGCATTGGACTGCAATTGTTGGATCAACTGCAAACTTTTGGGATCTTGTAGCCATTCCTGGTGAACGGCTTGGAGCCAATCTGGTACAATGAATGAAAGAGAAAAAATGGATCCTTCATCTTTATATTTCCGGGAAAGTGAATCCACAACCACATTGTATTTGACTTTCTTATAAATGATCTCATAATCATATCCAAAGAGTTTAGTCACCCATTTTTGTTGTTCTGGGGAGGAAATGCATTGTTCCATAAAATACTTGAGGCTTTGATGGTCTGTCTTAATTTGGAATCATTGCCCCAATAGATAAGGATGCCATAGATCCACGACATGCAGAATAGCCAACATTTCCTTTTCATAGATGGATTTGCCCAGATTTATTTCAGATAGTTGCTTGCTGGTAAAGGCCAAAGGTCAACCCTCTTGCATAATGACAACACCAATTCCTTTCCCCGAGGCATCACATTCCAACACAAAGGTCTTTGTGAAATTGGGAAGGGCGAGGACTAGAGTGGTGCACATGGCCATCTTCAAGGTTTGAAAAGCATGAGAAATGACTGGAGTCCAAGTGAAATAGTTCTTTTTGAGGAGAGCGATGAGAGGTGCTGCAATCTTCCCATAATTCTTAACAAACTTGTAATAATACCCTGTTAAGCCTAGAAATCCATGCAAGCTCTTAAGAGTCTTTGGGTGAGGCCAGTCTTGCATAGCTTCAATCTTTTTAGGATCCACCCTGACGCCATCTTTGTCAACTAGATGACCCAAGCATTCTACTTCTGAGGCACCAAAAGCACATTTAGACTGTTTCAGAAAAAGTTGGTGATGAGAGAGTAGATGGAGAACTCTATCCACATGAGAAAGATGGTCTGTCCAGGTTTTGCTATAGATGAGGATATCATCAAAGAAAACTAAGACAAAATGGCAGAGAAAAGGATGGAAGACATGATTCATGAGGCTTTGGAAGGTGGAGGGGGCATTACACAAGCCAAAGGGCATGACCAAAAACTCATAGTGGCCCTCATGAGTTCTAAAGGTAGTCTTGGGAATATCTGCCTCTTTCATACGTATCTGGTGGTAGCCCGAACGAAGATCCAGTTTAGTGAAGAATTGGGCGCCACTCAATTCATCCAGGAGGTCATCAATGATAGGAATGGGGAATTTGTCTTTGATGGTAAGTTTGTTGAGGGCACGAAAGTCAGGACACATTCGCCAAGAACCTTCTTTCTTTAGGACCATGACCACAGGAGACGAATAGGGGCTTGAACTAGGGCAGATAACACCTTCATTAAGGAGTTCCTGGACCATTTTCTCAATTTCAATTTTTTTGGGAAAGGGGTGACGATACAGAGGGATATTGGGAGGAAGGCTTCTTGGTACAAGGGGAATGGAATGATCATGAACACCATGGGAAGGAGGGAGGCCTTGGGGAGTGGAAAAGACCAATTTATGTTTATAAAGGATGGTTTGGAGGTCTTGCGGTACATAGGGTGTCTTTGTTGCTTGTATGACATAGAGTTGGGCGATAACACCAGAATGACCCTTTTTGAGCATCTTTTCCATGCGATGGGAACTAATGATCTCAGGTGAACTGGCGATGATGCCTTGGAACTTATATTGGTGGCCCTCCTAGTTGAATTGCATGGTTAAGTCTTTAAAATCGATGAGAATGGGACCCAAAGTCCTTATCCAATCTGCACCCAGCACAATGCCACAACCTCCCATGTCGATAGAAAACATATGGAATTTCAGGTGGTAGTCACCAATTTGGAGATGCACATTTTCACAACGCCCTCCAAATTTCATGGAACCACCATTAGAAATCATGATTTGGAAATTATTGATGGCATGGATGTAGCAATGAGTTTCTTGGGAAATGCAGTGATGAATAAAATTATGGGTGCTGCCACTATCAACCAGAATGATGACCTTCTGATGCTTGATGCAACCGATTAGCTTGAGGGTTTGGGGAGCGGAGAAGCCAGTGAGAGCATTGAGGGAAATGACTGGTTCTACTTCGGGAGGGTCTGAGAGAGGGGTTATGTCAGTGGATTCAGGTGATTCAGACATAGAGGGAGTTTCTTCATCTTCTTCAGAAATCTCCTGGGAGATGGCCATAAAAAGATTTTGTTCTTTACACTTGTGGCCCGAGAAATATTTGTCATCATAGTTATAACAAAGGCCTTTGAGTTGGCATTCAACCATTTCAGCCCGGGTCAATTTTTGGATCTTTAGTGGAGTAGAGGGAGTAGTGGGATTTACTGGTTTAGGGCGAGGGATGAAGGAGGGTTTGCAGTTTTGAGAAGATACAACTTGTTGTGCTTCTTTAGCTCTTTTGGTAGCCTGCACCCAACTCTTAGGCCAAGCCATGAGGACATGGGCTTGAATTTCATCCTTGAGGCCGCTGATAAAACACTCTCATAAAAATGCAGCAGACATGCCCTCTGTTCTAAAAGCCAGGCACTCAAAGGAAACTATAAAGTCTTCCACTATTCCTAATTGTTTTAGCTTTGTCAAACAACCCAAATGGTTGGTGTCAGTGTCAAAGCATTCATAAATCTCTGCCACAAATTGTGTCCAAGCAATATACCCTTGACAAGAATTTTTTCTCCATTGCCACCATTGCCAACGTTCTTGATCTATATGGAGAACACCATACCGGAGTTTGTCCAAGTCATTTGTAATGTTGTATGAAGAGAAGTAATGTTCCATTTGGGTTACCCAACCAGTGGGGTCCGATCCATCAAATTTGGTCACATCCATCTGTGGAAGGCGTAGGTCATGTTGAAAGTGATGGTTCTGCAAGGTATGGGAATGAGAGGAATGGTCACCTTCAGTATGTGGGGGTGAGGAAGAGGAAGGGTTATCTGTAGGGATATGCAGTTTGGTGCAGAGTGCTGAAAAGACTAATTCAAGATGGGTGGTGAGGTCTTGTTTGATTTCACCCATTGAGGGCTGTATGGTTGTATTGATGGTAGCGACATTGACACTGAGTTATTTAACTTCTTGTTGGGTCTTTATGAGACTAGATCGCAAGGTGTTGAAGTGAGCTTCCAAGTCTTGGCTATGAGTATGGGGGAACTGAAAAGGGGCGGGCGGGGTAATTTTTTTTTTTTTTTCCAAAAAAATGATATGGATGAATGTGATAAGGGCGAAGAGATGAATCCAATGGAATAGGTATGAAATAATGGTGAAAAAATTTCCAGACTTTTTTTTTTCTTTTTTTCTTTTTTCTTAACGGAGTTATACTTCAATCTGAAGAATACTGCAGAGAGGAAATGCTCAAATGCTTAACCAGAAAGAAATGTGTATTTACTTGCCAACCCAAACACAGTTGCGTGACAATAGATCTTGTCTGTTTTAATTTGTTTATGTTTCTATCCCCAAGGGTTAGGTATTCAAGGGTTCTACAGAAAAGGGTTTGCCTTGTGCTATAGCTCTCTGATATACGTGCGGGGTCCAATAGTAGTACTCGGCCCAATATCTCAGGGCACTAACTAAGGAGGATAGACCGTACCCTTAGCCGTACTACCCGACTACCCAGGTACTAGAGAGTATCTTCCTGAGTGTTGTTCTCGGTGACACTATAGCAGTCAGGATGCCGATCGGTTTATCTAAAGAGGGCTTTAGGTAATCTAGGCTGATCCGTACATAGGTGTTGTCTGATGTGCTACCACTCAAAGGGGTACCAACAAGGGTTACAAGGGTGGCCAATACATGTGCACTTAAGTACCACTTATATTTCTTGCGTGTATGAATCCCTCAACTGCGGGTTTATGCGTGTAATGACAGATCTCTGTGGCTTAAAGACGCCAGAATACATCTCTACCCTGAAAAAAAATTTAACCCACACTTTCTACCGAGGAAAGTGCTCTGATACCACTTGTAATACACTAGATATAAAATGTATGCAAAATAGAAATAAAATGCTAGTAATGGCAGAATAACAACAATATAACCAGAACATTCACCACAATAACACTGAAATGATATAAGAATAACAACATAAATAACACTTTGAATTTGAAAGCAATGTTCACAGGCCTCTTCGAGGGGGCAACCTCCAGTTGAGTAGAGCTCTATTACAATAATATCCAAGCTAGGGTTCTCATACCCTCGACTCCTATTTATACTAAAAAGAAGCATCTAGAGGAAGATCCTTCTAGAAGCGAAAGATTCTATTAGGTCTTCTTACATCTGCCTTATTCTATTTTATTGAAAGGCCTTATTAATATTGACCTTTATTACATCTGAATATATTGTTCTACCTATGTGCAGGTTAGGACCCTAACACTTGTACGGTAGGAAATGCGATACTCCAGTAAGCTGTGACAACCCAACAGATAGAGTGGTACTTGGGCCGGAGTTGCTCAAGGACATGGAAGACTAGGTGGTTAAGATCAAGCAGAATTTAAAGGAAGCTCAGGATAGACAAAAATTTTATGCAGACAAGAACAAGACAACTAGAGAATTTAAAGTAGGGGAGCATGTACTTTTGAAAGTGAAGCCCAAGAAAATCTCATTGAAATTGGGTAGTTGTACAAAGCTGGCAGCTAGATTCTATGGTCCATTTGAAATATTGGACATAATAGGGCCAGTTGCATACATGCTTGCATTTCTTGCTTCCATGAATGTGCATAATGTATTTCATTTATCTTTACTAAAGAAATATGTACATGATCCTAACCATGTTATTGATTGGCATCTGATTCAAGTGGAGACAGAGGGAGATTTTCAGGTTCATCCAGTGCGAGTATTGGACATAAAAGTCAAAATTCTCTGGAATTGAGTTATAGAGCTGGTAAAAGTTCAGTGGACCTGCTACGGTCATGAAGATACTACCTAGGAGCATGAAGATTCCATGCGGGCAGAGTACCCGCAACTTTTTGAATAAATTTGAGATTTTAATCTCTATTTTGTATATGCACTGAGGACAGTGCCAAAATAAGGGAGAGGGGATGCAACACCCCAGGTTTTGAAACCCCATTTTAAATAATGTATTGTTACAATGCTGAGAGGCTAGAGTGCCCAAACAATTATTAAAAGGCCAGTGTGCCCAAGACATGTAATGTTTTTATCATTATTAATAATAAATACATCGTTGGCTGCTAGATAGACAAGGACTAGAGTTATAGGGGGCTATGATTCCACAAGAGAGGGGGCTTGAGGGGCTAAGTGTTTATTCCTATTTTAATTACCCCTTTTGTTTAAGGGAGGGGATCAGTTACGCGAGCTTCTTGGGGAAGGCTAGGAGGTTCTTGATTCCCCCCGAAGTTACTTAAACCCGCCTCTAGCCTGATGTGGGGGTTTGACTGATGGTTTGTTCACTGTTTTCCTGTATGTTCATTCATTTCCCTCACACACTTTCATGCACCCACTTACCCATTCATTGATCCATCCTCATTCGCGTCTTGGCTGGGGAAAGGGAACCAAACTGCTGAAGAATTAGCCATAGTTGGTGGTCTATAGTGGTCGCTGGTGTGATCCAGACGTGACTTGAGGCCTGCATGTCTAAGATGCATTGGCTTATGTCCAATGTTTCTCACAACTGCGAGTCCTGAGAGTTCCAGTATTGATATTCTGGACCAGTTGCGCTGGAGCCCAAATAAGGAGAAGGACTTCCTGAGGGACTGCGTGGTAGAGAAGGGTGGAGGTCCATTCTCTCGGGTGGTGCAATCTAGGTTGAAGAGAGCTGGGTACTTGGATTGCTATGAGAGCTAGGAAGCCTGTGAGAGCTTGGGTGCTGACAGGTTTGGGAAGCCATGTAACACTCTGGAACCGTCCTTGTGGATTCATAGCACTGGCTCGTGGGTGACACTGTTGTTGAGTTTTGGAACATTAGTGTCTACGGTTGGGTGGAACGTCCTTCGTCTGCAACCAGTTGATGTCATGTTTCATAAAGATAAGTTCTTTTTGTTATGGTATCATTTACATGTATATAAATGTATTTCCGTTGTATATTTAATTATCATTTAATTGAATCTTTAGGCTATGCATGCTTGCTGACTACTGCTATGCATGTCGTTAAAGTCTTTTCTTGTATGCATCCTTAAATTTTAAAAAGGTATTGGTAAGAGAAAGAAGTCCAAGGGTGGGCTTGAAGGTAGCATACCCCGACCTGTGGGTGGCTGGGTATGTTACAATACACAATTAAATTTCCCATAAATGCATTCAAGCAACAAAAAATATTTGCATACTCAAAGCCTCCTTCCTTTACATCAATTCAAATATTGAGATTCGACTGAAGGAATTCTTACCTCAATTCCCTTCAACGTTTATACACCATAACAACCCCAAATGCATACATGCAGGGTTGCCATCAATTTACTTGATGCTACCTGATCAACTGGTACTTTGTAGAAGCTCACAAGCTCTTCTTAGAAACCTCTTGATCAAAATTTCCACCATCCTCATTTGCCTTCATATGGATGGATACCATAAGCAACAATATCATCATGCTATAATCATTTTTCCTGGATACACAATCCATCATTATTTTTATTCAAATATCATAGCATCATTCTTTCATGTATATATCAGTAGACTACTCTTAGTCTATATTCATGCGACCAACATGTTCAGGCATGCACACATGCACAAATTCACATTAATACACACCAATCATTTGAAATTTCAATCCTATTTCATGCACATGCATTCTATCTTTATTGTATGCATCATGCATCAATTCTATCATCTCCAATGGATATCTATTTCAGATTTAATTAGTTATTTGTTTTTGTTGTTGTAGATGGTTGTCCTTTAATTTTTCGTAGAACCTCGCTTCCCTGTGCATTGCCATTCTTCTCAACTTTACACCACTAGCTATTATTTTGAATCTTCTAGCCAAGCCCCCACTCGGCCATTTTGCATTTCCAACTACTAGATCCATTAGTGCAATCATCTCACAATTGCTTCCTTTATGCAGAGAAACCCTATCCCAACATCTTTTGGCTATAATTCTTAATATTGATAGTGTTGTAACATGCACTATTCCAACTAAACGTTAGAAATACAATATAATTAGCCACTCCCCATTTTCTTTGACCAAACCGATCATGAAATACAATTATCATTGATTAGGATTTCAACATTCTGAAATATTATTTTATGTCATCTTTCTAAAAATATTTTTCTATTCATGTCTTTTCTCAATCTTAAATTCCTCTCTTCACTTCATTGAGTGATTCACTATGAAGAAATTCTTGGCCACTCAATACCACTCCACTCCGAATGGAAATGCTACACCCTCCATTTGCATTTGTGCCCTGCTTTTGCTGCACACTTTTAGAATAGATGCAAAATTTTTTCTTTGGGTACTTTTTAGAAAAAAACGTTTCTAGATCATATATGATGATCCTTAATCCTACATTCCTATGATTTCTCATAGAGATGACTCATCCATTCCATGAGTCACACCTTATCTCATAACATCCCCTTTTTCCTTCTCTTGCTACAAGCTTTGTAGCCTTCACTATATTTCTTCCTTTAAGGCTATGAAGTTATCCTTAACTCCTTGTGCATGCAATGACACTCTTCACTTGTTGGATTCATGTTTTATGTGAGAATATCTATTGAATTTTCCTTTTCAATCAATTCAGTCTCCATTTCAGTTGAATACTAATATTTCTCTGCCCTTCCTTATACCTTCATCAACCTTGCATCACCTTCCTTGCAACCATGCACTTTCCTTTACATATCTTTGATGCTTCAGCCAACTATACAAGATTGAACTACTTCTGTGTCCAATGGACCTTGGGATTAATCCAAAATAGACCCACACAATTCTCATTGGCAGAATCTTATCCTCTTTCTAGCAATCCTTCACACAACTCTCTCTGTTAATTAACAATGCCCTGTTAACAATCTCAACCACATTTTTTTCCATTATTAGGATGTTTCACTTCAAGTATGCATATATACTTATGCATAGGAACTATCACGGGTTTCAATACTCTTCCTTACCCAACAATTACCTCTGGCACTCACCTCTACCGTCTGGGAAAGTTTCTCCAAACTTTGACACTATTTGGAAAAATCTTCACATTAAGTAATTACATGATCCATGGAATTCCAATTCCACTTTTTATTCAACCTTATGGAGTAACCTGATGCTCCTATGGAGTACTTATACCCTCTGTCATATTTTCCCTTGGATTACCTTTCCAATGACCATAATCATGGTTCAATCTGATTTATGATCCAAGAGTTATGACTTCTTGAAATTCCCATTCTACTCAATGGTGTCCTTCAAGTTCACCGGAAACCTTCCTTATGATTCCTTGAGAATTGTTTGGATGAAAAATAATTTTTAAGTCTATATCTGGATTCTCCTATTGAATATATCTCTAATGACTACTTTCTTGCTCAATTCTGAGCATCGAGTAGAAAGTTATAAATAATTGAATATTTCCAATTTACCCATTTTGTGCATCTTTCTCCTTGGTGAAAAATCTTGAACACCAAATTTTTCTACTTACAAAGAAAAATATATCAGGAAATGAGAATTTTTTTCTACACGGCACAAATAATTCTAATATTGAATTCACAACAACTCTTGGATTGTCAAATTTATGCTCTAGTCAAAATCTGTAGCAATTTGGAAATGACAACTTTTCCCTTTTGCGCTTTCTCCTGGATTAACAATTTTATCCATGTTTATGCATCCCTGCATCAAATCCCTTGGGATTTTGATATAATATCAATTACATATTCTCATTAATACCTTCTAAATGACCTTTTCAGGTTTCACCCTTAACAGGGATTTGGAATCATAGTTACATCATGCATAAGTTTTGATTGTTTTACATTTTTATCCCTGTATGCTACATGTTCCTTCTTTCTCTTCCTGCACATTTTTACATACCCATATTCTAAATATGGCTCCATAATTTTCTTCTATGGTTCATAATATTTCCATAGACTACTCCTGTGCCCAAAACGGACTTCTGAGCTAGGATTTATTCCCTCTGGAAGTAAATTGGTGCCAAAATTTTACCCTAACTGTTTCAGCTGTCCCTTTCTCATATGAGCTCTGTTTTGTGAAAAAAATAGGTCATTGGAAAGCTCTCTCTGATTTATTTTATTTGAATTGCATAGACAGAGTGTACCTTATTGCACTATGTTCTCTTGGATTTTGATTGGCTTAAAATGTCGTTTAGGGACTCAAAATGTCCCTGCAAGTTAATGACCTTCAAACATATGAAAAAATTCAGAAAATTTCATATAAATTGACTATTTTAATGTTATAGCATCCCTTTAAATTTGAGTTGTTGGTCCTTAATCCAGTGAAATTTGAGTCGTTTATTTAAGCTCCATCGACAATCGAAAATCAACACTTTCTTTTGGATGCACGCAAAAGTTTTCCCTAATTGCCAACCCAATCATCAAATATTGGCCCATTCCCTTGAAAACTGATTCACAACACAATGATAAACTGACCGACTTGACCATCAGTCATCGATCGTCGATGATTTTCATTGGCGAATGAAAATCCTCACCAATTTGGCCAATGCCCAACCATTGGTCATTTATCTTGGAAACCACTTGTAACACATCACTAAACTGACCAACCCAACCACCGACCATTGGCCATCGACGGTCCCTACTGACTGACAAACCACTTCTCTAGTTCAACCAACTCAACCATCAACCACTTCTGGGATGATGTGGAGATTTTTGACGTGGCATGACACACCATCATGAGGTGTCAAATTTGTTTACGTGGCATGAAATGTGTATGTTGACGTGGTATGAAACATCATCACCCTTTTCCCTTCATCGACCATTGGTCATTTCTCTTGGACGACCCAAACACCTTGTTAATTCGTCTGACCCCCTACCATCAGTGCTTCATATTTGTAGATCAAATTCTTCACTGAATTGGTCGATTCCAAACCATCATCCCATAAACCATCGACAACTACTCTTGCTTGATCAAAACACTTCGTCGAATCGACTGACACCTAACCATCGAAAATTTCTCTAGGTCAACTCAAACACATAGAAAAATTTCATCCAAATCCCCAATTGTCTTGGACCATTGATCTCCCATTAGGAAACGATCTCGACCATTGATATACCAAATTCTTCCAACTCTATCGATTCCCATCCATAGACCATCAACCATTGAATATTTCTTCTGGATGAACCAAACTCTTTGCTAATTCGACCGACCTAACCATGGGTCGTCGACCGTTTCTCTTTGTGAATTTCCAACACTTAGAAATTTCAATCGATTTCTTGTCAAAGTTTGTCCATTGATCCTTAACTTAAGATGATGTTTACCATTAATTGGCTCTAACTCGCAAACGACAAAAAAAAATCTAGACTGTCGATCTTCAACTTCCCAATTGCCGAAAATGAATCTCGACTATTGATCTACTAAACCTTTCAAATTGTCGAAACCTTATGAATTTTTAAATTTATTAAAGTGAATCTGGACTGTTGATCTTGATATCAAATATGATCTCTGTCGTCGATTCACTAAACTTTGTAAAACACTACAACGACCATTAAAACATGAAATTTTACTGTCCAATTCGATTTTAGCTTTGCAAATCTACATATCGATTTCATTAATCCCTTTTAAACAATTCTGATACATTAAAAATTGAATCTTTCTCTCGAATTTGGGGATTTGTCTATCATTTTTTACCATTTTTCCCAAATTCACACAGATTGAAATCTACACCAGCGAATTTGTTTGATTTGCACTGGTTCTTGGCCCATACAAGCCTGGTGTTTAAACTAGAAGATATGATACTACTTTTTAACGTACCCAACACCCATGATGAGTCTCATCACTATGGAAAATGACTTAGCCCACTAAAATTGAATAAAAAACATCCCATACATATATCAGAAAACAAAGGGGAAATATACCCATAAAACTACAACAAACAACATACTAATCTATCCATGCATATAAAACATTTATAATTCATGAATGCATGCAATCCCAACAAAACATAACACAACATCTAGATAAACATTTACATAGCGGAATAACATAAGAACAAAACATAAACACTTATATGTTAATAATTAACCAGCTGACTACATACGAAGGATGAACCTCCTAGCCATAGGAATTTTTATTCATTTATCTAAAAAAAAAGCCACCTTGGAGCTGAGGATATGAGTCCATAAGGATATCTAGCCCACTAAATTTCCACTCTCCACACACAAAATCCCCAAAACCCAAGTTCTACTCCCACAACAGTTCCAATCCTCCAACTCTCTCTTTTCCCCACAACCTGTACTACCTAAGGAATGTACCCCCTGTTGATATTATGGTAGATTCGGGAGATATTAACCTCCATGTGTAATCCTGATGACAATAGAATATTCCAGGAAGCAAGAAGAAAACCTAAAGCATTGAACATAACCCTAGAAGACAAGTTGGCTGAAGGAAATATTTAATATTACGTGTTTAGCCTCCAAAATGAGAACTCAGCCTAGGAAACTAAGGAGAAACAATATAAATACATGTCACCAGATCTCATTTGACACACACAACTCGTAACTGTAGAAATGTAAGAGTGTGCACTGCAGAAACATGGTAAGTGCACAATTCTGGAGAGTAGCTGCAACTGTAGCTACTACAACCTGTATTCTCGGTTTAGGCTTGGAGTTTCTATTGGTTTGGACTTTTTGCCTTATGTGATAGCTCTAGAGAGAGGTACACTACATTGATTGGCTATTAGGCCTAGGGTTTGCTTCCAAAATTATTCTCTGTCAAGGTTAACGTGCTCAGGGGTGGCTTCAGCCTATGGTTGGGTGACAATATTGTTATATTGTCTATGGTTAAACGAGCACACCTATTATTTTTAATAGGTTATGGGCCCACACTATCTTCAGACAGTCTAATTGCTGGAAGATAGATTGGGAGGATTTGATCAGTTACAATTGCATTTGCAGCTAGTTTTTTCTGCAACAATGAAATCGTAACCCTCTTGTTGAGGCACTTTAAGTGAAGAGATTGAACTAATTTCTGGATAGCCTAGTTCACCCTAACCCAACACACCTCTTGGTACTCTCAACAAGCTAAGACACCAAGTTTGAGTTTTTGGTCAAAGTCAAAGGTTGACCAAGTCAAAGAAGTCATGACTTATTCTATGAAGTTAGAAAACAAGTTAGAAGGGGCTTCTAACTTCAAAGCATGGAAGACAAGGATTGACCTCATCCTTGCCAAAAATAAAGTGTTGGATATCGTGAAAGAAAATATTGTGGAACCACAGGTTGAAGAAGGAAAAAAGAAGCAACCTTAGAATGTTGCAATTAAGGAGAAGTTCAAGGACAATGACCTCAATGCCATGAGTATCATAGTGGAATCCATAAAACACCACTTGATACCATACAATCTCTCATTTTGACTCATCTAAGAAGATGTACGATGCTCTAACTAACCTCTTTTGAGTTATAAACACTGGACAAGTAATAAGTCCGAAGAATGAACTCCGTGACATGAAAATGAATGATGATGACAACATAACATCATACTTTGTGAGAATCTCTCAGTTAAGAGATCAACTACAAGCTATTGAAGAAATCATTTCAGAGAAAGAAATGGTAAATATAGTACTCAATGGTCTTCCCAAGACATGGGATGCATTTTCCACAAGCATGAACACAAGGAAGGAGTATCCCACTTTTGAAGAACTTTGGACTTTTTGTGCACAAGAAGAATCAAGGATTAGCGCAAAAGATAAATTCCAAAGGAAAGATGATGATAAAGCTTTCACAACAAGGTTCAAGAATCTCAAGAATAAGAATAAGTTTGGCTCAAGGAAGAAAAAAAATCAAGAAAAGGATATGTCAAAGATACAATGCTTCAACTATCAAAAATATGGTCACTACAGGAACCATTGTCCCGAGTTAAGAAAAAAAAAGGAAATAGATGAAGAAATAGTTGCCGAAGAAAGGGAACCCTCAAACAAAGTCAAGCAGGTTAAAACATTCTTCTTTTTCTAAGTCAAGGTAACAATATTCTTCAAAGATCTTGTATATATCATGTTTACATAGTTCATGTACATATCATGTATATCTATTTCTTAGAAGAAAATATGTTCAAGGAAAACAATACCTATGGAAGAATAAAAGGATAAGGATTGTTATTACGATGACTACAAGTCAAGAAATACACATGAAAAAGATGAAGTATGTTGGCAATATTTGGTAACAATTCCTATGGAATATATCATATAAGTAATAACTTCTAGATCAGCCGAAATCAGAATCAAACCTGAAGAGATCCAAAAGAAGTCAAAACAGAAAGAAGTCAGCAATCAAGAGGAAATTAAAAAAAGACTTGTGACACTCTGTAGAAGGCAATAAGGATGCAGACATAAGCGTGGCCTCTCTTAGATGGAGGGAGCTGATTACAAAATTCCAAAAGAAGAGCATGCATTCATGCATGAAGTAAGGATTAGGAGGGAGCTAATCCTAAATAGTATGATCGATTTAGGATTACGAAGTATCTATCCATGTTCCCATTGAAAGTAGCAACCATGAAAAGAAACACGTGTTTAGTTTGACTTTAGAAGAAGTCTTCTTTAAAAAGAAACCTTAAAGTATCCTTGGTTTTCCATCTACATCCATGATCCTATGATGAAAGGAAGAAGTTGGAATCTTCAAGGCATGGAATATATAGAAAACTCCATGGACCCAAGAGATAAAGAGAAACATGAGGAAGAACATGAATATTCATATAGAGAAAGAAAAACCAGAACAACCAGTTATTATATCGAGAATCACAAGACTACCATATTGGTTTGAACCCACTAGAAGCAATCAAGCAGAAGAAATGGAAGTTATGATGAACAATATATGTAAGAAATTGTGAAAAAGGATTATGAATGGAAGCTTTGCAATATTCAAAAATAGAGGTTCTTCCAGAAGGAGGAGAAGACTATGATAACAACTTGTTCCCATAAACCAGATACACCTCTATTTGAGCTATTATATCTCTTGCAGTATCCATGGATTGAAGTTTACATTAGTTGGTTGTAAAATATTGTTCTCCCAATAGAGAATTTGAGGAAGAAGCTTATGTAAAGAAATCTCAAGGTTTTGAGGTATACCAGAAAGAGACGCATGTGTGCAGATATAAGAAGACCTTGTATGGATTCAAACAAATTGATGCAAAGTGTCTCATATACAACATAAGTGTGGTGAAAACTTTCTATGACAGAGATAGTGTATCCAAATAATTACTCATATGTTTGGGGTGATGGATTGATAATCCATGGAAAACTCTCATGATGACAGAAGAAGTGCTACTTGGATATGTTTCAGTTTGAGCCTTGCCACAATGTCATGAGCTAGCAGGAAACAAAAGTGTTGAATTCGACCATGGCATATAATGTAATGATCAGAGCTCGTTCCATAATAAATCAAAGTACATTGAGATCAAGCATTGCATTCTCCATGATGAAGTCCATAAAAGAGAAGTGGTTCTCCAATATATCTCCATAGATGAGCAGATAACAGATATTTTGGTAAAACCTTTGTCCAAGATGAAAATATTGCAAGCTGGGGCTGGTGGAGACGAATTCTTTATTGAAAAAGGAAGATATTAATCCCAGGTTGTGGGAGAACACTGATGTGTTATTGATTTATGGAAAATCATTTTTTAGTTCGAAAAATGGTCGAGGATGAGCAGTTCCTTTCCAGTTCGGAAAGTGGTTTGAGATTTCTGACGGGCATGCATTTTCCAGTTCGAAAAATGGTCCAGATCAGATGGTCATTTTCGTAATGAAAATGGTTCGATAGATTGTTGATGTACCATAGAAAACGATTCCCCTTGTGGCCAGTGTGGGGGAATGATCTAGGACAATCATTCTTATTGGAAGTCACTCTGAGTAGTGGTCAAGTAGAATGGTCTGCCTTGCCGAGAAGTCATTATTTCAAAGTTCATAGTTGTGAGCAATTTCGAAGAATGGTCCATTTTGGAGGTTGGTGGAGGATAGTCATTTCCATTAGGAAATGGTCAGGACAGTCATTCCCTAGGGAATACTCATTCTATCTAGGTTGCACTATTGTTAGTGTCAGAAGAATGGCCCAATTAGGTGAATGATCCAGGTTCAACAATCAAGGACATACATTCTCTAAGGAAGACTCATTCTCTCCAGGTTGCACTATGATTAGTGTCGGAGGAATGGACCAGTTAGGTAAATGGTCCAGGCTTAGAAATCAGGGACAATTATTCTTCTATGCTTGAGAAGAATAGTCCAGATAGCCCATGCATGATGTTTTACTTTCTGAGGTAAGATGCTCTTCCATATCTCACCGATGTGAGTGGAAGAATGGCCCAAATGACTCAATTTATATCATGATATTGTTTCTATGCAGGTTGATATCAGATGATATGATTTCTATGGAGACTGTATGTCTTTGGACAATAGATGTATGCTACTGTGGTGGATGTGTTCCATTGGTTGTGAGTATGTGTCACTAATTAAGTAGCCGTGTGCTACTTGGTGTGGTTGTGTACCACTGGATAGTAGTTGTGTACTACTATGGATAGAAACAATTGTGTTCTATTGAATGACATTGTTCTGTTTGCCGTGTAGACTATCAATAGTGTTGAAAATGATTCTTAGCTAGATAGATAGTCAGTGTGCTAGAGGACAAACATTCGCAAGGCGAAAAATGGTCCACGACATTTATTCTTCTAGGACGTGTTAGGATATTTAGACACTTAGGAGTTAGTTAATATCTACTTGGTCTAATATGTCGTTAGGTAAAAGTGTGTTTCTTTAGTATGCATTAGTATGCATTTGTAGTTAGGAAATCTGATGGTCACGATATGTTCCCGACATAGAGTGATCCGACGGTTCATACTCTCCTCGATCTTAATGGCCATTGATCCGTGGCTTAACACCCGATTGGTCCATGATCTCTATTTAAAGAGCATGGAGGGTCATTTTTTGATCTCACAATCGATCATCTTAAATGATTTTCTTTAAATATTGTGAGATATTGGACCAATGATCGATTTAAAGAAAATCTCTTGTAAAATATCTCTGTAATCTTTTTCTTTGCATTAATAAACTGCTCCAAGTGGTCGCCTTGGCTGGGGCCGTGGATGTTTCCCCGTAGGGGTTTTACCACGTGAAAACATTGGTGTGTTGATCTTTGATCTGGTTATGTGAGTGGTTACTAAAGGTGTTCGTCCTCTTTTGGAATACCTGTGTTGTCGAACATGGTATCAGAGCCTGTTTGAAGACCCGCTCCTGTTGTAGATCGAGATCATGAAGCCGAGTTTCCTCATCTCCATTTTCTATCATTTCTGTACATTTCTGGGCTAAGAGGACTGTTCCATTGCGTCCGGAGCACTCATTTCATTTAGGAACACTTTTCGTTTCACTCGAAAAGGTTTCTGTTTTCCCAAGATACAGCCATTACAGTCAGATCCAGAGGTATAAAGTCTGAATATGCATTTTTTTCTAATTTTTGCAAAGTTTTGATTTTATTTCGGTTTGTATTTTTTATTTCTGGGCTGCTACTCTTTTAGATCTGCGTATGCTCTTTTCCCCATGCCTTGTGCGATCTCGGCAAATCAGAAATAGATAGGAAAATGTGCATCTTCCGGGTAAGCTAGCCGAGATTTAACCCTTGTTGTCATCGAGAAGCGAAATTTTTTTCTTGTGTGAAAAGAGTTTTTTTGGAGCATGCTCTCCAAGGCCGTCTTCCACAACAACAACAACAACACCCCCAATCCTCCTTCTGAACATTACAATATGT
>ML809076.1:142828-165627 GCA_009831015.1 Picea engelmannii | reverse complement strand
CAAAAATTAGAAAACTCAATTCTTAAGCTAAAGAATGATAAATGTACCTTGCATAAGCTGTTTTATGGAAAATATGGAATGAAATGGAGGCAAAATGGATGGTTATGGAGGCAAAAGTGTAGTTTATAGAGTAAAAAGGAAGCGTAAAAATGTACTCAACACCTACTTAGACATGTTATTTAAGGTAATTAAGTGTATGTTAAAATATTTGATTAAAGTTCGATTATGAAGAAAAGTTTATGTGAAGTTTTTTCACCTTGATAAAACAATATTAATTCACTGTCTAACAATATTGTCGATGTCTATTAATAGATGGTTGTCCACTATTGATATCACTATCTAACAAACATAATGCTATCTATTAATAATGGTTGTCTAGCATTTATATTGTTGTCTATTAAATACGTGATATCGTTGTCTACCAATTATATGCCATTGTTGTCTATTAATATAAGATAATGTTGTCTACCAATTATGGTATTGTTGTCTATTAAATGAATGATATCGTTGTCCATTCAATACATGATATCACTGCCTATTAAACACATGACATTGCTATCTATTAAATGAATGGTATCGCTGTCTATTAACCACATGATGTTGCTGTCTATTAACACATGACAATGATGTCTATTAAATGAATGGTATCGATGTACATTAAACACATGATATCTTTGTCAATATATATTAAAATCGCAGTCACACGATATATATAAAATCGTTGTCAATAAATATTAAATTCGCAGTCACACATTATATATCTAATCGCTGTTAATAAATATTAAATTCGTAGTCACACATTATATATATAATTGTTGTCAATAAATATTCAATTCGCAGTCACACATTACATATAAAATCGTTGTCAATAAATATTAAATTTGCAGTCACACGATATGTATAAAATCACTGTCATACATATATTAAATTTGATGTCCATTCACATTTTTAATGAATATATGCTACTATTGTCTAATAAATATAATATCATTGTGTAATTATAAAAATATTTGTGACTAAGGAACAATAAAATCCAAAAAGAATGTTGTGTAAAAATTGGGCGAAAAGGTTGTGTGAAACACCAAGAAAAACGTGGTGTGAAGGCTGGGTAAGATGCCAAGAAAAACGTGGTGTGAAAGCTGGGTAATATGCCAAGAAAAACGATTTTTCCCCTTTTTTCAAGGAGCCAAGGTGATCAGAGATTCATCAATAAAAAAAAAATGCAGAATTTAACATTCAGGGATTAGTCATTCAACACAGAGTCTAACACTCAAGGATTAAACATTCAAATGAAAAGTTTATACATTCATGTGTTAATCATTCCAATGCAGAGTTTAAACATTTTGGGATTGATCATTCAATTCACAGAGTTTAATCATTCATGGATTTATCATTCAATCACAGAGTTTAAACATTCATGGATTTATCATTCAAACATTGAGTTTAAACATTCAAAAGAAACACATAGATGATCATTCAAAATAAACGCATAGATCTACCATTCCTCCACTCTGGAAATCATAAAAAAACGCAGAGTATAATCAGAGTTTAATCAATCAAGACACAGAGAACCAAAAAAACTCTGAGAATCAACTTAGAGAATCAACGCAACTCTGAGAATCAACGTAGAGAAACAAATGATGGTGGACTGGTGAGAATAAACACCCATGAGAGAATTCCTTGTTGGGCAAAGGATGATCCTACAGTTATTATCCATGCATAGGAAAGTAGGGCATTTGAATCTAAGTATTTAAACACCGGAGTGACGACCATTGATTCAAATTCTGGCTAAATGCTCAGGCACAGACCAATAACTTAAATAATCATGGAACAAAGGATAAAACCACAATCTGCATCTAGATATTCTTTGTGGAGAAGCAAATAATGAAATAAAGGCGTAATCAAGGAATAAAGAAAACACAGGCAGGAGATACAAGAACACAGGCAAGGTTTTGAGTCTGGGGCTCATTCTGGCCACGTGCAAAGAGACATTAACTCATAAATAAAGGTTACAATGGATAGCAAGGGTTCTTATTGAATAAATCAAGCGATAAGGGGATTACAAATACCGTAGGAAAGCATGTGCAAGAAATCTCATGGCAATGAAATCTTCAATCGAGCATAGAAAAAGAAATGTGTGTAAATTAAATTTCATTGCAAGTAACAACTTTAATAGGTGTACCTTAGCCAAATGAAAATGCTCTGAAGTTGTTGTCTCGTGCGTGCTCCATTCAGCTCCTGCTTGTCAATCGATGTGACCTCACCGGTACCTCCCAGCCAATGCTAGGGGTACTATTATTCCCCCTGAGTACCCCGAGCCACAAATGGGCCAAGCACACAATACCAGAGAATGCTAGCACCCAACTCATCTCGCAAGTTCGAGCCACCACTCGTTACCCGAGTTGGGTATCCCAATTCCCACAAGAGAAAATTCAGTCAAGATAAAATTTCAGCAGCGTAACGTTATGCAAAAAGATGAGATCCATACTCCTCCTCCTCCATCCTTTTTATGGAGTTTTTCAGTAATTAGTTTCCCAAATTCTCATTAAATTCCTTTTTCATTTAATTAATTTCGAAAAACCTCCCCCATACACATGTCGCCCGATCCCCTAGTTGCACCAGAAAATCAATTTTATTAATTAATTAAATATTTCTATTTCCCTCACCCACCTAAAAGCATTCCTAAAAACGCTCCTTGGTGTTCCAATATTCCCTTACAAATCTTAAATGATTTACGCCTTACTTAATTCCTAGTTGAGTTCATAAATAGAAGGTCCCAAAGGCTAGATTCCTTACTAAGTTAGACTTTCAACTTTTTCTTTAAGTCTCCCCTTTTCTTTAAGTTTCCCTTTTTCCTTAAGATTCCTTTTTCTTTTAAGTTTTCCCCTTTTTCCTATTTAACTAAAAATCAATTTAGAAAGTGTAGATAAAAATAACCATTTACCCTCTTTTCTTTTTAACTAAAAATTAATTTAGCAAAAAAAAGATAAAAACAACCATTTACCCTCTTTTCTTTTTAACTAAAAATTAAATTAGCAAAAGTAGATTAAAACAACCATTACCCCTTTTTAAAAATTTAATCCTTCATTATAAGTTTTACTTTAATAATTAAAGTTTGAATTTCTTTACCCCTTTCTTGTTATATGTCTATTTTTTTTTTTTAGAGGTTTTGCTTAGACCTAGATTTTAAATTCACTAGGCTGGGCGACATTTTTAAGGGAAAAAAAAATGTTTTTAACTTTACTTAACATATCATTCATTTTAAGGCCGACTAGGTCCTAAGGAGGAATAGTTTTCTAGGCACTAGGTTTATTCACTTACCAGTTAAAATCACGATGTGCCCTTTAGGATGAATTATGTGCTCCAAGGGTACCACTTGCCTCTTTCTGTTTTCCTTGCACGAGGTGCCCTTAAAGATGCACTACGTGCTCCAAGGGTGCCACTCGCCTCTTTCCGTTTTCTTTGCACGACATTCCCTTAAAGATGCACTACGTGCTCCAAGGGTGCCACTCGCCTCTTGACTGAATTTGGTAGACGTCAAACCCCTGGAGTCAATACTCTGCCCAGTGATCTTGTGGGAGACTAAGGGCCTATAAGGAATAAGGCCTCTTCCTTATTGTGCGTCCCTTAAAATCATTGTGAGTGACTGCCACAGTGTTCCCTCACGACATCACGGGTCTTCTCGAACTAGGTAATCGTTAACCTACAGTTCGAGCCATGACAAGAGTGCTAGTAGGTTGTGGCAAGGCTGCTGCTACACCTCTCCCTCAATGTCTCTGGTTTTCGTGCGTGACCCCTCTACTCCAACTGTGATTCTGGTCGACAAGATATCATCAACATGCATCCATCAACAAGTCATGTCAACAATAATAATCAATCATCATAACATCTAATCATATGTACATATGTCACATCAACAACATTCAAACCCAATAATCCACTCCTTGACTCGATGCAGAGTCCAAGGGGTTTCATCGATGCCTTTGTATCCTCAATGTCCAAAGTCCTGCAAACTCAAGAGAACCCCATCAATAACACCTGTCTATGTAAATACAACAACATAACATATCATCAAATCCATAATATCTCATAATCATTATCAAAACGACCAATAGTATAATAACCCAGATCACTTGCACGCAAGTGTCCTCAAAGAATAAGTTCTCTCGGTGCGTGCAAGAGAAAGATGTTACGTTAAATGATAGCTTGATATACATATGATATTATAGCTTTAAAGTCTACTTCCTCATCAAAAGGACACACTCCATCATGGAAACATGTTAGGAAAACAACTGCTAGAACTGCTCATGCACATAATTAATCAATAAAATAATCTCCATCAATATACCAACATTGAAAGGTGTTGGAGTTATTTCACACACACACCTAGATTTTCTTTTTCCTAAGGTTTTTCCTTGTTTATGAGTCATAATTAGTCATTATCAAGTCTCCTATATTTTAGGAGATAATATTCCACCTGGAGAATATTCTCCTTCAGTTGACACTTCAGTTTGACTAATTGAGTTGAGTCTAGATGTTGCATTGGTTTTATCACCATGCAACATTGGGATCATCACCATGCTAATGCGCACTTGCCTTGGTATCATCACCAGATTGGCGCATTAACCTTGATTCCTTGATCTACTCCTCACTACACTCTGTTCAGTCATTTAATTGAAGACTGGTTGACTAGTTAACTCAGCTAGGTGGCAGTTCACTCCCGTAACTTCTTGAGAGACTAGACTAGGTGGCAGTTCACTCCCATAACTACTAGTGTGTGTCCATATCACTCTAGTCCACCACTATGGCGCATTGGTTCTCTGCCATTGCGCATTCATTGAGTTATATAGAGTATATCATGTGTAAATTATCCATTATTCATTACGGTTAATGAGAATTCTTCCATTCTTTCTCTCCTTCTTCTTCTTTCTTAATTTCTCTCTGCAAATGTGTGTAGTATTTTATAGCTAGATCTATTCTATGCAGGTTCAACACATTTACAAATATTACTGCTTAATTCATAAAAGAAAAGTTGTTCTAATCAATTTCCAAGAGAGAAATGTTCTATGACCACTTGTGGTCAATGCAACATCAAGATAAAATTGATTGCTCCACTATACCATACATTTCCTAGCAATGACATGAGAAATCACACTTCTTTCTCATAATGTTTATAATGATAACCAATAAAATATATGTTTCTTTTATGGATCAAAGAATAAACAACCCCTATTATCATTTAATTATAGTGACAACCTTATATACCACTCATTTATTTTATCCTTTATTGTTCTCCTTACTCACCCTTCTAGTAAAAAAACAACACAATGAAAATGGTTGTACTCACATGTTCTAAGTGGTATTAATATCAACCAACACAATGATCCACGATTACAACTTGTATGTAAGTATATTATTGAGAAACTATAGCAATTGATGAATATAAAACAAAGTCATAAGCAACTAAACATTTTGACAAAGGCTACGTGGAGTGGAAAATATAAATGTCTCACAGTTTAATTGCATATTCTATGGCTAGCTACAACCAATAACCAACCCACCCATCGAGGAGACATCCCACAATTTGCATGTAGAGAGGTCACTTGTTGAGTGGATGTATGACCTAATATGTCTTGTAAAGGCACTTATATCCACCACCGATGTATGGATGCTACAACTTAACTACTAGAGGTGCATATGGCCTCAGGGATCATGTAATTGTTGCATATGGGTAGTCTTCACTTTCCAACAGATTTACTTTTCCTCAAATTGTCATACTCCAAGGCCATAACTAGAAATGTAGATAAATAAGTTTGCAACAATCAAAATATGGCAGCCATTGAACTCAAATTTCGAAGTGGAATAAATGGTTTTCATCCTAGAGATGTTATCATTCACAATTTGCTAATGCAAAATCGTTTTCTAAGTGAAATTAATAGAGTTACAATATGAGACCCTTCATCATAACCATGTATTCAAATAACAACAACTATTAACCATAAATAAGAAGCAATAGTATCACACACAAAACTCTACACCACAATCATAGAGAAATCTCAAATCAAATCAAGACACAATGGACACCATGTTTACCTTGGAAACCCAAGCGAGAGAACCAACTTCAAATGGTTGCTTAGTCTTCGTTTCCACAATCTCAGGTTACAATGCAACTCATGGTTGTATGACCATTCAACCATTTACACAACTAGGCTCTTGTGCATCCTCACTTCTTAGCCAACAAAAATCCCTTTGTGAGTGAAATTACAAGAAGATATAGGCAGATATGGGGAGTAATGGGAAGGAAAAAAGACTTGACCTTTCATTTTCCATTCATAGCTATCTTCTCTCCTATTTTCATTTTCCTTTATCATTTAATATTTTTTTGTTTTCATTTCTCTCATTTAACATTTAAATATTTCATTGTATTTTTATTTTTATTAAGCCTTCATTAATTTTAAAATTTCATGTAGATATTAAGTCTTACAACCATTCATGTTTATATCCATTTTGGATCACTTTTTAATTAGACCTCTTCTTTATACTAGACCATAAAATATTTTGTGACCCTTAGCTATTATGGATTCTAATAAAGACCATGATAATATGAGTAGTCATGGGAGAATCATGGAGAAACTCAAAATAGAGGATTACCAAGTTAGAGCCATCCTAGAAGGGTCATATCTTGAAGTTATGGGTGGTAATCCCATAAGGCCTACAATTATGTTAGATAATATGCTATATTGTTCCTTTGTTCCACTCTCCATCATTTGTCATTATAATGTTTTGATAACAAACTCCTATTCCACATATGATATTTTTACCATTAATCCTTTTTGGAGGTTCAACCCACTAAGTTTTCCCACCCCATTATTTTGGGACTGTATATGTTGTGCACTTGGGAGAAGGTGCATTGGGCCTAACCCATTATAATGGTTCTCACAAACTTTTGAATAATTTAATGCTTTATATGTAAATCTATGAAATATGTAAGACTCATGTTGATTTTTCATTTATGTTATATTATAAAAGGTTATGTTAATTATGATCTTGTGATTTGTGCTTATATTTTTCTATTCCTTTACTGTGAATTGAATGTTTTAGTTAGCAAGTCCAAATGTAGTGAAAAATAATATTTTTAATAGTTAGCATTTTTGCAATTGAATATATCAAACAAAAATAATATTTTTAATAATTAGCATTTTTGCAATTGATTAAACCAAACAAAAATAATATTTTTAATAGTTATCATTTTTGCAATTGATTAAACCAAACAATTTGCTAACATAGGCTTGTGTCCCTATTGAATCGTGCTAAAAATAATACCTTTAATACTTAGCATTTTTATAATTGATTAAACCAAACAATTTGTTAACATAGGCTTGTGTCCCTATTGAATCACGCTAACAATGATCACTTATGTACTATATAGTGGATTTATATAGGCCCCTCAACATGTTTAAGAATTGAATTTTGATGCATTAACTGGTTACAATCTCCTTAATCCTAATTTGAGAATATATATACCTTGATCTATTTTTTTTGTTATGTACTATATAGTGAATTTATATAGGTCCCTCAACATGTTTAAGAATTGAATTTTGATGCATTAACTGGTTCCAATCTCCACAATCCTAATTTGAGATTATATATACGTTGATCTAAATTTTTAATGTTTAATTACTAATAAATTGTTGTTTGGATCAAGGATCTTGTTGTTTGGATCAAGAATCAAAATAAATGATTGTATTATTATCCATACCATATAGTAGAAATGATAGTTTTTCTATTTTCTTGAAGGCTTTAAATATTTAAATAGATGCACTCTTGGCTTCATAATCTAGGATATTCTTCACCCAATTTGTAATTTCCTTTTTTGTATAACTAAAAGTTGGTGGCTTCATAATTATAAGTAGTAGCCACAATTATTAATTACATTATTACCATTGAGAGTTGAAAGTCTTCCCATTGGTTCTCTCTTATTGATTGGATGCATTATATTGTTGGTTTGAAATTTATAATGGAGAAGATGGATGGGTTAGAGGGTGGGGCGTGAAGGTAAGGAATAAAGGGGTTCAAGAGCTGTGCTTTCCACCTAAAGGATGAAGGATGAGGTAGAGGGTGGGATATGCAAGAAGGGAATAAATGACAACCAAGAGATCCACTTCCCACCTAAAGGATGAAGGATGGGTGGAGGGTAGGGAATGAAGAAAAGGAAGAAAGGGAGTTAGGAGCTTTGCTTCTCACTCAAAGAATGAATAATGGGGTAGAGGGTGGGGATGGATGCGTGGAGGGTAGGGAATGAAGAAAAGGAAGAAAGGGAGTTAGGAGCTTTGCTTCTCACTCAAAGAATGAAGAATGGGGTAGAGGGTGGTGGATGAATGAAGGGAAGAAAGATGGTCAATATCTCCACTTCTCACCCAAAGGATGAAGGATGGGATAGATGAGATATAATGGTCGAAGGAAAGAGGTGATTGATGGGGTAAAGAGTTAAGGATGAAGGGAGATAAGAAAGGGGGATTGAAAGCTTCTCTTCCCACATAAAGTAATAAGGATGGGGTAGATGAAACGAAAGGGGTGAAGGGTGTAGGAGATGGATTGAGTAGAGGATATGAATGGGGTGAAATGTATAGGATGAAGGAAGGGAGGAAACATGGGTTGGGAGCTCTACATCTCACCCAAAGGATGAAGGATGGGGTAGAGGAGATTGAAGGGGTGGAGGGTTGTAGACATGGAAAGGATGAAATGGGACAAAAGTAGTAAATAAAGAACTTGTGAGTAAGAAAGTTAGAATATCCTTTGGACACTAAATGAAAAATTATAGATGAGCATGAAAATAATATAGGGTGTATCCTCTTCTGATAATTCACAAAAAAAAATTAATAGTCATGTCCTAATTAAAATAAATACTATCTAATGCACTCATATTTTCTTATTTGTACATAAAATAAAAGAGAAAATAAGACATGAGGTGTAATACCCCAAGACTGAGCCCCTTTTGAATTGTAATTTTTTCTTATAGGTTGGTGAGCCAATTGGTTGTAAGCTGAAAGACTTATGTGTTATGAGGTTGGTGAGCCAGATGCCAAGGCCAGGAGCCTGATATTTTGTTTGTATATGTAATTATGCAAATCATTAATAAAAATATAAACACTGTTGCGTGTAGACCCTCCACGAAGAAGAGTTATGGGGGACTAAGCTCCACTAGGTAGGGTAAGGAGGGGGGGCTAAGTATTTGGGCCTAGGGGCTAAGCTAGGGGGCTTACCTCTAGAGGAATAATATTTTAATATTATTTCTTGAAGACTAAAGTGAACATTATATGTTTTTGTTATCCTAAGTTCTTGGTGGTTGGGGACATAAGCTAAATGGAGCACATGCAGCTTTAGGAAGACAAGTGTCGACCTGGGCTCATGCAGTTAAAATTTGAAGCATTAGCTATGTTTAGGGGTTTGCGAGTCATTTTTCTACCATCCTCCGTTTGAGTTCACTAGTCGTACTCTATTTGAACCATTCTTGCCTCTGCATTTGCATCGGCATACCCACACACAGTGAAGGGAACCCTCATGAGAAGTTTAGTCGTCCTGCCATTCTCCCACCCTGTACATGAAATGTTCTAGCCTCTGCGTTGTCTGACCTCGACATACCTCTCACACCTATGAAACCAGAAACGGGAAAGTCGTCCTGCGTTGTTTCATGTGGAGCCCGATGCAATTGTAGTCGCCTGAGTTGTGTTGTGACTTAGCGTTAGGTTGTTGTCCTGTTGGGTGTCCATACCCATTTTCCCCTACTGTCGTTGGTGTTGGTGTTGTTTTTGTTGTCAACCATACCCATCTATAGCTAAGTTGAAGACTAGTTATCATACCTATGAGTAACTCTCCCAGGTGAGAGAGTCTGCTGGGAAGTGTGTTCTCCTGGAAGGGAGTCCCGTAGTAGTCGTAATACTCTGAGACTTCTGGTCTAGCCTGCTGCTGAAGCCCAAGGTAAGGGAGGTGTACTGGCCGATGGACTTGTATTAGTGAAGGTGTATCATCTTGGGGTGGAGCAGGTGTGTGGGGAATGAGGGTCTATGTGTTGTGGGCGTAAGTGGCTCCTGGGATAAAATATCCTTCCTGTTGTTTTGTGAAACTTCCTTGTTGTCCTTGCCAAGCCTAAAAGTACCTTGCTGGTGGAGTTTAGTACCAGCTCATGGATGACCTACTGCTGAGAGTGATGAGTAGTGTGGTCTAAGGCTCGGAGGTTCATGGAAGGTCTGCATGCAGTTGGTGGATTTACTCGAGATAAAATATAAGTATCATAAATGTGTTTAATTATGTATTTAAAGTATGTTGTTGTGATGTTGTATTTCTTCATGTATTTTGTTGCATGTATGAATTGCTCTTAATTCTATTTAATTATGTATGATGGCAGTAACTCTATGTTAGTTGTGCTAATTTCATTAGAATGCATATATTTTTTTTATAAGCTGTAAATTACGCATGGTAGCATTACCCGGTTTGTGGATGGTCGGGGATGTTACAATATGGTATCAGAGCATGGTTACAACACTGAGCCTGGATGGGCCATGTTAGTGGAAGTTGAAGCAAGAGTTTCAGAAGGAGTTGTTGTCAAAATGGACAAAACTCAAGTTCTGATCCATGGCTTCAACTCAGAGCCTGGATGGGCTGGGTAAGTGGTCATTGGACCCAAGGTTTCATGAGGAAATTGTGTCTGGAGGACCAATTTCGAACCTCAAAACCTTCCTGAGTGCCAAGAAGTTACCTCGGCCATGTTACGAAGCTCAGGAAGAGTAGCGTTGTCATAAAACCACGACATAAGTGGTATTGGACTACAGAGTAATGTGGACCTTAGGATCTGTTCGGGAGAAGGAGAATCCTTCACGACCGTCAGATATGGTAAGATGGCAAGGCAGTTAGCCGTGAATTCCCTTGGAAATCCACAGAGTAACTGAGTCTATTCTACACCGTAGAATCTGTTCGGATGGAAGGGAAATCCCTTATGACCGTCATATCTGGGAAAGGTGCAGAGGAGTTAACCCGGAAGCCCTTCGGACTTCGCGACTTCAGTGAAGTCTGATGTCAAAAACAAGAGAAGGGCCAAAGCCCAAAGCTCTGAAGTGGATCTACACTGTAGATATGGAGAGGAGAGATCGACCATTGGATTAACCAATGTTGAAAGGTCAAACGTAGTAGTGAAGGGTGAAATCTCCCGAAGAGCCGAAGTGGTGAGTCATGATGACGTCACCTGGAGGTGACGTGGACACATGGGATGTGTGCCATGTGTCATTGGGTTTAGAACCTGTGGAAGATTGAAATGGCATTTGGAACATGACGAGTGTCACGCATCTGAATGGGTCACGTATCAGTCACTAGTATTCCGCCATGTGGAATTCTATGTGAGCAGAGTTAGTTGGGCCTAAGGTTACATAATGTAGTTAAAGGTCGGAGGACTCACAGTGGCATTGATCACGATGGATTAGGATCAACGGCCAGGAGACATTGTGGGGACCCAAGTTGCATGGGAGATAATTCTCCAAGGTGGTCCCGCAATCCAAACCGTGGTTTCACTGAGGGGTTACGTGTCAGCGTCAGGAGAATTGTGGGATGAAATGCAGGTTACTCCAAAACCACCGTTGCATGCCCCCGCAATTGGGAGAACATTAAGTGATGTAACATATTAACGTCACCTAAGATGATGTGGGAGTGTTCAGAGATTAATGGTTTGGGGTGTGCAGATGTGAAATCTTCTGAAGTCCCGGAATCCCGGAACTCAGACACCTGAGGTTCCACAACGAGTGTCAGCCATTAAATGCTGGGTAGACATGGATGGTTGATTCTCCCTATTGCGCGATTTTGGTAACTCAGAACTCTTAGTGATCATTGTTTTGTGCTTTGAAAATCTTTCGAAGCTGAAGGCCCAAGTACACGCTTATTGATCAAGTGCTTGGTCACGACCCATGGTCACATGGGTTGGAGACTTAGAGAAAGGGGCTAGTGCTCGAAAACTTAGCACAACAGAGCTCCGAAAGAAGAAATCTGTGGGGATTCTTGATTGAATGAGAATCATAGAGAATGAAATATGAACATTTTCTTAAATCAGATTGGTTTATGAATGCTGTGGGAATTGTTAAGAATGATGGCCTGAAAAATTTCGGTTGACTGCACGTTGTGTTTTGTAGAGTTCAACAAGTGTCAAGACCGTAGTGAATTTCCACAGAGTGCAGAGAAATGGAGGAGGAACCGAATGCTTCCAGTTCAGATAATGAAGTGTAAAAGGAATGGATGCCCATTTAGGAGGGGAAGAATCGAACTCCAATGGGAATAGAGGAGAGATGGACAAGGAAGAGCATATGATGAAAATCATTGAATGATTGCAGAAAGACATCCAGGTTCACCGAGATGATAACAAAAATCTCATGAAAGCTAGGGATCAACAAGGAAAATTAAACTTAAAGTTGATGCAGTGTTTGGAAATAATCGAAAGGAAGTTGGATAAGGAGAGTGACTCAAGCAAAACAGGGAGTCACAAGAATCTTGAGAGGAAAAGAAGATCCAGAAGCGTTAGCAGGCATCATCGTCACTCCCCGAAACATTCCAATAAGGAGTCACACAGTATTTCAAGCCCATCTCCTACCAGAAAACATAGGAGATCTAGAGTGGATGAACTGAAGGGTGAAATGACCAATATTAAACCTCCTAATTTTGATGGAGAACACCAGAAAGATGAAGATGCTGAGACATGGCTTCTCGGCATGAGGAAATATTTCCAACTACAGAACTATTCTTCTCATGCAGAGGGAATAATTTCCATTTACCAACTTAAAGTAAAGGCATCTGTATGGTGGGAGTAGCTTGTGCAAGTACAACACGTCAGAGAGAAGAATGTTACTTGGAGAGAGTTCAAGAATCATTTTAAAAAGAAGTACTTAACCAAGAGGTACTATGACAGAAAGATGAAAGAGTTATTTGAACTGAAGCTGGGCAGCATGACCATTGATGAGTATGAACGAAGGTTTTTGGAATTGTTGAAGTATGTTCCTTTCATCAAGGATGAGACTGTCAAAATTCAAAGGTATCTGAGTGGACTTCCATCTTCCATCAGTGACAAGATCCAGTATGATGACCCAAATACTATGGGAGAAACTTTAAGGAGAGAAAAATGCTTATATGATTAGCAAAAGGAAAAGTCTTCTTTCCAAAAATCTTGGGAAGACAAGAAGAAGTTTAAGAGGGAGCAGAGGAAAAAGGGAAACAAACCACCATTTTTCAGGAACAGTCCTCAAGGACAACCATCTTTTAGAGAGCCCAGGAAGGCTAAGGTGGGTGGAAAATTTCCAAGACAACCGCCCATGGAATGTTGGGGCTGTAAAGGAAATCATAGGTACAAAGATTACCCCCACAGAAATGACAAAGTGAGAGTTGTCCACAATGTTCATCAGGAAAAAACAATGGAGGACATGGGCAGTAGAGTACCAAGGATCTACACAGCCCTGAACAACAAGCAAGCATAATATCAATTGCACATGATTGAAGTGGAAGGTATGATCAACAACCATGCCTTTACTATTTTAATTGATTCAAGGGCTAGCCATTGTTATATAGATCATAGAGTGGTGTAAAGTTTGAAGTTGTTGAGAAGAAAACATGAAAAGTCTTGTTTACTAAAACTGGCTATAGGAACCAAGAGAAAAGTCATGGAGTTGGTTAAGTCCTATCTTGTGGACATGAATGGATTGAGCACAAAGGCTGAATTGAAAATTCTACCTTTAGGTTCTTATGACTGTCTAATTGGGATGGATTGGTTGGACCAACACCATGCCATCTTGGACTATCATAACAAGGCATTAACTTTCCTAGATGAGGAAGGGAATCAGAGAACAGTCTAAGGAGTTCCCAAAGCTATTGCTATCAGAGAAATCTCAGCAATGCAGCTGAAGAAGTGCTACAAAAAAGGTTGTCAATTATTTGCAGCCCATGTGGAGGAAGCATCTAAGGATGAAGTCTCAAATATTGGAGATCATGTGGTACTAAAGGAGTTTGAATATGTATTCTAGGAGGTACCCAGACTACCTCCAAAAAGAGATATTTATTTCTCTGTAAACTTGATGCTTGGAGCAGCTCCAGTGTCGAAAGCTCCTTATAGAACGAGTACGCCAGAGCTGAAAGAGCTGCAATTGCAAGTTGAAGAGCTTCTGAAGAAGGGGTACATACACCCAAGTGTGTCACCTTAGGGAGCCCCGGTCCTGTTCGTGAAGAAGAAGGATGGAACGCTGAGATTGTGTATCGATTTCAGAGAATTGAAAAAAGTAACTGTAAAGAACAAATATCCTCTGCCGAGGATTGATGACCTCTTCGATCAGTTGAAGGATGCGAAGATATTTTCGAAGATAGATCTTAGATCAGGATATCACCAGGTAAGGATAAAGGATGAAGACTTCAACAATACTGCCTTTAGAACAAGGTATGGTCATTACAAGTTCACAATGGTTCCATTTGGGCTGTCAAATGCACCCACTATTTTTATGTGCCTGATGAATGGTGTATTCATGGACTATCTAGACAAGTTCATCATAGTCTTCTGGGATGACATTCTGGTGTATTCCAAGTCAGAGGAAGAGCATGAACAACATATTATGATGGTGTTGCAGGTGCTAAGAGAGCACCAACTGTATGCCAAGTTGAGAAAGTGCTCATTTTATCAGGAGAAGATCCATTACTTGGGGCATATTATTTCGAAGGATGGGATAGATGTAGATCCTGAGAAGATTGAGGCCACCAGAGAATGGTCAGCGCCAAAGAACGTGATGGAAGTCATATCCTTTATGGGTCTAGCTGGTTATAACATAAGGTTTATCGTAGGGTTATTGAGGATAACTCACCCTATCACTTCCTTGCAAAGGAAGGAGAAGAAATTTCAGTGGACAGAGGATTGTGAGAGAATCTTCCAACAATTGAAGCAACTGTTAACCAGTGCTCCAATCTTGAGGATTGCAGATCCGAATGCAGATTTCGTGGTGTGCACAGATGCATGCAAAGAAGGACTGGGAGGAGTCCTCAGTCAGAATGGATTCATAATCTGTTATGAATCCAGAAAGTTGAAATAGCACGAAAGGAACTATGCAACTCATGATTTGGAGTTGGCAGCCATAGTACATGCTATAAAGAAATGGAGGCATTACCTCATGGGAAGGAGGTTCAAACTGAGGACAAACCATAACGGTTTGAAATATTTTTCTGATCAGCCAACCTTGAACGTAAGACAGAGTATGTGGTTGGATTTTCTTTGTGAGTACGACTTTGATATCAAGCATATCAAAGGAAAGGAAAACAAAGTGGCTGATGCACTCAGCAAGAGAGTGCATGAATTACATGCTACAACCATTAGAATGTACCGAATTGATATTAAAAGTAGAATTTCAGAGGCTGCAAATACAGATTTACAGTACAAGGATTTGGTAGCAAAGATACAACAAGGTAAGATGCCACAAAAAGTGGAGAATTATAAATTGGAAAGTGACGAAACACTTCTGTACAATAACAAAATTTATGTACCTAATGTCCAGGAGTTGAAATTTATGATTTTGAATGAAATGCATAATGTGCCTTATGTTGGGCACCTTGGATATCAGAAAATTGTGGCAGTAGTCAAGATCCATTAATTTTGGCCAAGTATGAAGAAAAAGATTGTTGAATACATCACTATATGTATGGAGTGTCAGAAGGTTAAAGCTGAGCACAGGCACCCAGCAGGGTTGCAACAACCTTTACCCATTCTTGAGTGGAAGTGGGAAGTGGTGACAATGGATTTCATCATAGGATTTCCAAGAACATGCAAACAACATGATTCAATCATGGTGGTAGCGGACAAGCTTATGAAAGCTACCCATTTTATTCCATTAAAGACTACTTACAAGGCAACTAACGTTGATGATATTTTTATGAGAGAAATAACATGATTGCACGGTATTCCCAAGACAATTGTGTCTGACAAGGACCTTAAATTTACCTCCAAGTTCTGGAAGGGGTTGTTCAAAGGATTTGAAATGAATATGAACTTCATCATTGCTTATCATCCCAAATCTGATGGGAAAACAGAGAGGGTGAGCCAAGTGATAGAAGACATGCTAAGGATGTATGCGATGGACAAACCATCTAAATGGGAAGACTACCTACACCTGGTAGAATTTGCCTACAACAATGGATATCAATCATCACTGAAGATGAGCCCATTTGAAGCACTTTACGACAGAAAGTGAAACACTCCAGTAAGCTGGGATAATCTAGCTGATAAAGCAGTGGTTGGGCCAGAGTTGCTCAAGGAAATGGAAGAACAAATGTTGAAGATTAAGCATAATTTGAAAGCTACCCAAGACATGTAGAAGAGTTATGTTGATAAGAACATAATCCACATGGATTTCAAAGTGGGTGATCATGTTTTTTCTGAAAGTAAAAGCTAACAAAAGTTCCTTGAAGCTGGGAAACTATTCCAAGTTAGCAACTCGATTTTGTGGGCCATTTGAAATCCTAGAAAGGATTGGACGAGTTGCATATATGCTTTCATTTCCTGCATCCATGATTGTACATAATGTGTTTCATATTTCATTTCTTAAGAAATATATACCTGATGCTAATCATGTAATTGATTGGAATGTGATCCAAGTGGAACAAGAAGGTGTCTTGCAGGTGCATCCGATGCGTATACTCGACCGAAAAAGAAAGTAATTCCAGAATCAAGCCATAGGACTTGTAAAAGTCCAGTGTACCTGGTACGGTCCTGAAGACGCAACATGGGAGCATGAAGATGCTATGCAGGTAGAGTACCCGCATATTTTTGAAGATTTTGGAAATCTTGCTGTTGTTTTGTAAATAAGTTGCACTGAGGACAGTACGAAAATAAGGGGAGGGGATTGTAATACCGCAAGACCGAGCCCCTTTTGAATTGTAATTTTTGCTTATAGGATGGTGAGCCGAGTGGTTGTAAGCTGAAAGACTTATGTGTTATTAGGCTGGTGAGCCAGATGCCAAGGCCAGGAGCCTGATATTTTTTTTGTATATGTAATTATGCATATCATTAATAAAAATATAAACAATAGTGCGTGTAGACCCTCCACGAAGAAGAGTTATGGGGGACTAAGCTCCACTAGGTAGGGTAAGGAGGGGGGGCTAAGTATTTAAGCCTAGGGGCTAAGCTAGGGGGCTTACCTCTAGAGGAATAATATTTTAATATTATTTCCTGAAGAATAAAGTGAACATTATATGTTTTTGTTATCCTAAGTTCCTGGTGGTTGGGGACGTAAGCTAAATGGAGCGCATGCAGCTTTAGGAAGACAAGTGTTGACCTGAGCTCATGCAGTTAAAATCTGAAGCATCAGTTGTGTTGGGGGGTTCGCGAGTCATTTTTCTTCCATCCTCCATCTGACTTTGTTGGTTGTACTCTGTCTGAATCGTTCTTGCCTTTGCGTTTGCATCGACATACCTGCGCACAATGAAGGGAACCCTCACAGGAAGGTTGGTCGTCCTGCCATTCTCCCATCCTGTACGTGAAACGTTCTTGCCTCTACATTGTCTGACCTTAGAATACCTCTCTCACCTCTAAAACCAGAAACGAGAAATTTGTCCTGTGTTGTTTCGTGTGGATCCCGATGCAATTGTAGTCGCCTAAGATGTGTTGTGACTTAGCGCTAGGTTGTTGTCCTGTTGGGTTTCCATACCCATTTTTCCCTGTTTCCATTGTTGTTGTTGTTGCTGTCAACCATACCCAGTTGTAGCTAAGTCAAAGACTAGTTATCAGACCTGTGAGCATCTCTTCCAGGTGAGAGAGTCTGCTGGGAAGTGAGTTCTCCTAGAAGGGAGTCCCGTAGCAGCCGCAGTACTCTGAGACTTCTGGTCCAACCTATTGCTGAAGCCCAAGGTAAGGGAGGTGTACTGGCCGATGGAATTGTATTAGTGAAGGTGTATCCTCCTGAGGTGGAGCATGTGTGTGGGGAATGAGGGTCTGTGTGTTGTGGGTGTAAGTGGCTCCTGGGATAAAAGATCCTTTCTGTTGCTTTGTGCAACTTCCTTATTGTCCTTGCCAAGCCTAGAAGTACCTTGCCGATGGAGTTTATTCCCATTCAAGGGTGACCTACTGCTGAGAGTGATGAGTAGTGCGGTTTAAGTTTGGGAGGTTCCTGGAAGGTCTGGACGCAGTTGGTGGATTTACTTGAGATAAAAGATAAGTATCATAACTGTGTTTAATTATGTATTTAAAGTAGGTTGTTGTGATGCTATATTTCTTCATGTATTCTGTTGCATGTATGAATTAATCTCAATTCTATTTAAGTCTGTATGATGGAAGTAACTCTATGTTATTTTTGTTCTAAGACTTTTGCGACCATTGATTTGATGAGGTAGTTCTTTTGGAATTATCACATTCGTTTTTTCATTTTCGACGTTTCAGACCAAACTAGTGTGGTCCATCATTAGGAAAATAATATGAGAAAACGTTTGGTCCGAAATGTCGAAAATGAAAAAACTCTATGTTAGCTGTGTTAATTTCATTAGAATGCATATATTTTTTTATAAGCTGTAAATTCTGCATGGTAGCATTACCCAGTCTGTGGATGGTCGGGGATGTTACATGAGGTTATTTTTTTTAATGGACAAAATGCACAAGAATTTTAAAATACACTTGTATTATGTAATGGTGTACAGGTTGAAGAAATGTATTTGGTGTGGAAGAGAATTAAAATGTGTATGTGTTATTAGACTTCAAAGAATACAATTACATGTGTTATTAAGATTATTCATAATAAGCTCAAAATTATTTGAAAAGAATAAACATATTTTTAGAAAGTGATTTTCCTCTTTAAAAATGCCTAACTTTTTGCACCAAACCATCATTAAACTAAATTTATATACGCCATATTTTACTATAGGAGAAAACTATTTTCTTATTGCTCTTGAAAACACTCCATAATCTATAATCTATAGAAGTTAAAACACTCCATAATATATATAAGTTATGTCCTCTTCTTTTGTGTCCATTAAAATACCAGTTTACATCATAATCCTATAAACCAATCAATATTATTCGGTGCGGAAATGGTATAGTAGTGTTGTAGCATGTTTGGAGGTCACCTTAAGCACAGTAATGACCACATTGTTCATGTGAATCTAATATTTCTAGATTAGATAATTGTAATATTTTGGAATGTGGCACAATATACAAAATTTTAGGTATTACACAAAGGTGAAATTTTAAAAGTTAATTCAATATAATAATAGGATATTATGAACATGTCTATGGTGTATTACTAGCTTTTTGTTTAGTATTGTTAAAATATTTTTTCTAAACAAATATAAATGGTATAGTAATGATCTCGATCATTATGACTACATGCGATGCAAAGTAAGTGTATTTTTTTTTTCCGCAGTTAGGCAATGACGACAATAATTGATCAACACAACTTGATGACAAATACAACGCACACAAATCAGGCAAAATACAACGACCCATCATACTAGCACATCATGTAACTAGATGAAACATGCGATAATCAATAGACAGATAAAAACGACTACCCGCCAGACACAAGCAAGACAACGCCTACAAGATAAAGGACAACATCAACAACCCGACACAACGGCTTCAATGACCAGTAACTAGAAACCTCTACTGTGCGCAAAACCAATCGCATTAAGGCATTACAGAACCAAGTACCAACATCAATTACGATGAACGATACACCCGCATCGGGAAAGCACAAGACTCTGGCCAGGTTATCATTTGCATTTATACATCAGGGCACACAATGATCTGCTCATAAGGAATCATGCCATCACAAGGCGATAGGCATGACAATAACCATGGCACAACATAACATATCTAGACCTTTAACCCAAGATAAATCCCTTGCGCTAGGAGACTAAATTATCTGTCAATAAATACACGAAGACTATATCCAAGCACCCAATCAACAAGTCGAGAAGATGCAAGGTGACATCACTCAAAATTAAATTGCACAACTAACTGAAGGATTTCTTGTTTTCTACAAGGCAAACATGTGTGGTGTAACAACTACGACCAACCACCATTTACAATTCGACTCAAGGCACACGGCGCATAGTAACCAATTAACTATTAGACTATTAATCGTTTTAGCTAAAAACTATTAAACCCTCAACTATTAATCTTGCGCAAGCTATTAAACTATTACAACAATAAACCATAAACCATAAACCATTAACTGTTAATCATTATGTCTAAGTGCGAATGAGTGAATTATTATCATTGCAATTAATCAAGTAATCTATTACCAAATAAATTAATCCATTAATCTATTATCATCGCAACATTTAATCTATTGTGGCAGAAGTTAAAAGACTGACATGTAAGACAGATAAATGAACAATTGCTATATAAAAACAATTAATCTATTTTTTGCATAAGTCATAAGACAGATATAAAATCATTGACATATAAAAACA
Source organism: Picea engelmannii (assembly GCA_009831015.1). Lineage (NCBI taxonomy): Eukaryota > Viridiplantae > Streptophyta > Pinopsida > Pinales > Pinaceae > Picea > Picea engelmannii. Next base: position 145,164 of record ML809076.1, on the reverse strand, counting down.
ATAAATCTAATTGTAGTAAGGATCACGACCATCATTGAAACCATATATTTTAAAACTAATATGTCCTACATTCAATTATATTACTACTAAAGAGCTCGAAGGACGATAAGTTTGATGAAGTTAACATACAAATAATAAATCACATCTTTTTAGAATATACATAATTTTCTGTCAGTTTAAAAAGAGCATAATCTTTTTAGAATAATATAAAGAAATCACATCCTCTTAGAATGATAATCTTTTTCAGATGTTAGCATATACAAAACATAAATCACATCATCTTAGAATATACATCATTTACTGTCAGTTAAAAATAGTTGTCCATAAATCATTATGCTATCTAACAACAATATGCTAACTAACAATATCACTATCTAACAATATGCTAACTAACATCGCTATCTAACAACAATATGCTAACTCACAAATGCTATCTAAAAATATGCTATCAACAATAAAATCATTGTCTAATCCATAGATAAAATCGTTGTCTAATAAAATCGCTATCTAATAAAAACATTGTTTAATAAAAACGTTGTCTAATCATTGTCTATCAATATGCTATCAATCCATAAAATCGTTGTCCACAATAATTGTTTTCTGATTGAAGAATCACTCTCTAACATAGATATCACCTATACCACCATGATATTGCTGTCTAAAAATGGAAATCACAGAGTTTATTTCTGAGTTTGTTTAAGTGCAGGGATAATGCTGAACGCAGAGATAAATTGACGCAGATATAACCAGAACGCAAGATAAATTGAGCACATATATAAATTAATGCATATATTAATCATTCAACAAAAACGCAGAGAATGAAGGCCCAAATTGCTGAGTGGGTATCGTGTAACTAGCTGAGATAAATTGGGTGAAATCGTTGGGTCAATACTGGGTAAATCGCCCAGAAAATCGTGGGGTACATGCTATGTAAAATGCCAAGAGAATGGTGGTGTGAATGTTGTGATTTATCATTAAAAAACACAGAGGTTTACCATTCCAAAACGCTGGAAATCATCAAAAACGTTGGAAATCATAAAAAACACAGAGATTTTCCATTTAAAATGATAGGAATTATCATTAAAAAAAATGCAGAGATTCACCATTCCTCAACGCTGGAAACCATAAAAAAAATGCAGAGATTTTTCCATTTAAAACGCTGGGAATTATCATTAAAAACGCAGAGATCAGAGTTTAATCAATCAACAACACAGAGTATAATCAGAGTTTAATCAATCAAGACACAAAAAACCAAAACAACTCTGATAATCAATGCAGAGAATCAACACAAATCTGAGAATCAAACACAGAGAAACAAATGATGGTGGACTAGAGAGAATAAATGCCCAAGAGAGAATTCATTGCTGGGCAAAGAATGATCCTACAGTTATTATCCATGCACATGAAAGCAGGGCATTTGAATCTAAGTCTTAAACATCGAAGTGAAGAAAGTCGATTCGACTCCTGGCCGACTGCTCAGGCACAGACTAATAACTTAAAGGATCACGTAACAAAGGATAAAAACACAACCTGCATCAAGATCTTCTCCGTGGAGAAGCAAATAATGAAATAAAAGCGCAATAAAGAAATAAAGAAAATGCAGGCAGGAGATACAAGAACGCAAACAAGGTTTTGAGTTTGGGGATCATTTTGGCCACGCGCAAAGAGACAATAACTCATAAATAAAAGATACAATGGATATCAAGGGTTCTTATGAATAAATCAAGCGAAAAGGAGATTACAATTACCGTAGGAATGCATGTGCAAGAAATCTCATGGCAATGAAATCTTCAACCGAGTACAGAAAAATAAACATGTGTAAATTAAATTTCATTGCAAGTAACAACTTTAACAGACGAACCTTAGCCAAACACGAATGCTCTGAAGTCGATGTCTAGCACGCGCTTCGTCCACCTCCCGCTTGCCAACCGATGTGACCTCACCGGTACCTCCCAGGCAACGCTAGGGGTACTCTTCTTCCCATGAGCCCTCCGAGCCGCAAAGGGGCCACACACACAATACCAGAGAATGCTAGTGTTGTAGGAAAATCTCCTTGCAGACAGGTAGATTGCCTCAAAGAGCTTGACCCTAACTCTAATACAGAAAATGCTTAACGTGGACACTGACTTCCTTACAAATCTATACAAACTAATACATGAGAAGGAAGGAGAATAGAAGTACCTCTTTATCGATGTTTGTCCCTGCACGCTCCGAGTTGAGCTCCAATCCTTTGCTCCTCGCTGAGTCCTGTAGACAAACAAGATACGACCACTTCCTACTCTATTGATATTAGCTTGAAAACAGATCTATCTATCAATGATAAGTTCATGTAACAT
>ML809076.1:115776-142214 GCA_009831015.1 Picea engelmannii | reverse complement strand
AATGATAAGTTCATGTAACATCAGACACAAACTAGAAAGAAACAGGCCAAGCATGTCATATTAATGAGAATAACGACAGCAGTACTTACAATCGTAGATGCGAATGTGACAGCTTCGTCAAGTCCTCTTCGTCTAACCCTTGCTCGAAAGATCCACAACCTGGATGATGGCAGCTTCATTGATCACTCTCCTTTGACTGACTGTGTGTTTCCTATGAGATCATAGGTTTCATGCTAGCAATTCTTCTTTTTTCTCACCATCATAGAGCCTGCTTATATAGGTTAAGAGGAGCTTAACCTCTTGAGTTATCTTTAGAACAAGTTGAGGAATTCCCTCTTTAGATCAGGGATCTTCTGATGAAACCAAGAATTCGAATGCAACTGCCTTCTAAACTTGAGAGATCCTCCCCTTATTCTCCTCAACGGGCCAACTACTGCCTCAGATTAGACATCGCTCCCTCAAAAGGGGCATCAGAGCGCTATAGCGCTCCCTAGGAAGCTTGAGGGGGGTGCCAGCGCTCCAAATATGGATAGCGCTCCTTCAGAGGGGCAGGCAGGTGTTATAACGCTCCCTGAGACCTTATAGGGGAGCGCCAGCGCTCATAGGGCTGATGTAGGGGAGCGCTCACCCTCAAAACCTTAGTTTAAGAGCTCTTCTCAGGTGATAAAAGTTCCTGGACTTCAGTTAACCAGTTTCCCTTCTCCAAATCAAGTGTATGAGATGTCTTAAGTGCCTCCTTGGTGTCGTCGTCATGGCAGTATGCTTGAACAACGTTTGCGACACTTGTGACCAACTTGCGACACTTGCGAAAGTTGTAAGGAAGATGCGACACTTACGACAGTTGAGAGGAACATGCGACACTTATCCAGTTGAGTAATTTTGACATGTAACAGATTTCCCCCCAAAGTATGAAGTTAGAAGATGCGAACTGATAACTGAAATGCTTTGTAGATGTTCAAGCAAGGGTATAGACTCGGAGAACCTGACGGAAGCTGCACACAAACATCCAACAAATATCATGACATATTTCAAAACCCAAGGCAAGCATACCTATGCTTGGGTGATCAAGACTTGCGAGATATGGCCGCCATAAAATACACCGCGGATCCATAATTGTATTGATATGAAGGTATAGCCACCAAAGATACAATGTGGATCTATACTCTGATGACTCGGACTGATCGTAGCCATGAAGAATACACAGTGGATCTACGAGATGACAAGACATAGCCACGACCAATACAAAGTGGATCTATGTAACAGTGTATGTGTTATTTGTCCAATAGAAACTCTTTCACAACCTGGGCAAAGCATATATCAAAGTGGTCACTCAACCCAGGGTCTTCTTACCAATTCCAATATGGTACGAATCTAACCATGTGAATAGATGTCCTGATGTCGAACATGGCAGAAACCACTTGATTACCGGTCAATGATGTGAACCGTCAACAAGCGCGAGGGAGATCACCATTAATGTCAATGATTTCCAAGGTACTTTAGTACATTCCAACGAATGTGAATGGATGAGCTGGAGTCGAACATCCGTGGAATCATTCGATCAGAGGTCAATGATGTAAACCCACTGTCGAATGTGAGGAGGCCTGCCATTGAGGCATGCAGGTCCCAAAGTACTAACCGGTTTCTAAGTCTAGTTCCCGGATAATTTGTTGAAGTCAACAGGAATAGACTCGTCGAAGGAGGGCCTTGATGTATCTCCCATCAACGACACGAAACAGAGATAGAGATATAATGGGTGGATCAAACGGACATGGACTGACACAGGTTTTGAGGCAAGATATTTGGGATGGTTGACTCTAGAGGCGAATACTTCCCTTGAACACTGAGGCACAATAACAAAACATGACATGGACCAAAACTATGCAGTGGATACTATGACTTGCGTCGGGCGACCCAAAGGAGTGAAAGGAACTCAAAGGATTGGCTCAGTGTAGAGGTTCAGTGGATTATGATGTGTACAAATGACAAAGTGTCGTGTTTAAGGGCGACTCTAAGAATTGTTGGATAATGTTCTCAAGAGACTGCTTGGCTTGCTCCTTTCAATTTTTCCCCCATCCAGATAGACGAGTACATCTTTTTGGTTTAATGAACTCGAGGAGGATAACACATGCTCCATATAACTCACCTTCGGTAAGTTCCTCTTCCTTTGTTTAACGAACCAGAAGAAGTAAGGGTTCGGTCCCATATGGGTCTGTCGATGTGTGTTTTAACGAGTCCAAAGACAGAAAAATCGAAGGTTTTTCGGGATTATAGAGTTTGGAAAAACACTTAAAAGAGAACTCTCTCAGTTCCTTTTTTGTATAGTAGTCTAACGAGACCGAAAAAAAGATAAACTATCGCCCGAAAGACGCCCTTTTTAACCTTTTAACGAGTGTGAAAGGAAGCAAGATCACTCGACAATCTTTTCATATTTAGAGAGTCTGAAAAGGGTTTAAAGAAGACTCTAGGGGGGTTCCTTTTTCGTGTGTTTGTGTATCCGTACGGGTCTGAAAAAGAGATAAAAGTTTACCCGGTTACGTTCTCATATTTTCGAGCTCGAGAACGAACCAAGACTATGCTCATAAGCGTGACAAGGTGAATAATCCATCAGAACTGCCAGGAAACCTGCGATATCAAAACTACAAACCAGGGGTTTAGTGAAGCCATTATGTTGTTAGAGAAACCCAAAAATGACTATACCTTATAAAAATGAAAATTTATAAATAATAATACAATGAAAATTCCATTTACCATTTCAGTTTGCACAAGGATTTTGGAGTAGTGGAGATTCTCATTTTGAGGTGGATCTTGTTTTGTTCGCTGCTAGAACTACGGTTCACTATTTCGCTTGTCGTTTAGACTAGGTAGATGTCCATCTCTTCTTCTTTCAAACACATGGTTTAACATTCATTTTTATAGCATCATTTAATCTAAAATATGAAGCCCTAAATTGCCCAAAAAGACCAAAATTGGCCTCTTTTAAAAATGATGGAAAAAAGGGGATTCTTTTTGCAAAAACGATTTAGAGGAGGATGGCCAAGATGCCAATGCTTTAATAGTTAATGGGATGGGTCGTTTTTGGTAAGGAATCCATGAGAAAACCCCCACGTATGCCCACGCAGCCATAAAGAAATCGTTTACATTTAAAAACGTTTCATTATTATATGATAGATGTTAAATGGCTAAGAGAGGGCATGGTGATTGTAAAAGAGGGTGTGGTCACTTTAAATGATGTGGGCATTTAGATTTCATGTTTTAACTTTCTTTTAAAAATTGTCGAAATTGCCGAAACGTTGAAATAATGAATTTCTTTATTTTTTTGTTTTGTAGGTAACTTCGGCGACCATGATCGAGTGGAAAGAAAGAGAACATGAGATGGATGACTTAGTTGCCTTGCAAAGTCCCCGCACATGGGCCGCATTGCGAGCTTGTGGCTTACTCAAATTCTTCAAGTTGCAGAAAATGAAGAAAGAGATTTTATTGCTTGAGCATATGATCGACCTGTGGGATTTTGCAGAGCAAGGATTCCAGATTGGCACACAGCTTTTAACCATTGAGTTAGAAGACATGTATTTTCTGACTGGCCTCTTGAAAAGAGGGGTTCCCATATCTTTCTCCGGGCAAAGGGTGCTACCTGAGCAAGTGGACGTGTATCTGGCACGCCACTGTATCCCAGGAGCAAGACTGGTAGGGGGTAGAATCCCTATCAAAGACATCTGAGAGCTACCCCTCAGATCCATACTATTTTCCATCACGAGCGTGACGGGCAGTACTAGCGCGCATCTGGCATCAAGATCACAGGTGGCTTATGGTGTTCAGTGTTTGGAACCAACATTGTTCAACTGGAGTGCAGGGTTCCTTCGAAATGTGAAGGAACAGATTTCACGGTGCAGGACGTGACAGAAGCAGTTTGGTTATGGCTCATTTCTAGTCTCATTTTTTCTAGAGCGCATCCCCCAGATGCAGCCTCAGATAGCACTGGCGGTGCGACCAATGGATGAACCGAGGATGGAGAGGTGGACAAGTCTATCTCCAAGGATAGTAGCGGAGTCAGAGTTCTGTTTTACTGGCGATTTCTTTGCCTGGCTGAGACGACAGTATCTCTGGATAGAGGACTTCCCGTATGCTGAGGTAGATTTCCGCGGGAGCATGGATTTGATTTTACTCACGGGGGAAGATTGAGATGTGTCAGGTAAGAGACTGAGTCATACCTTGTCTAGTTTTTGTTTCTAAAGTTTTTTGATGTATATGTATTTTTTTTGGGTATGTAGAAGAGTTTTTTAATAGATGTACTATTTTTAAAATGCAGACAAGGGAGTGATGCGCCCGACCGATATAACGATACCAAGACGTCGTGGGGGCGTTCCGGTCGCAGCAGATCCAGTAGTACCAGTGATAGGTCTCTGGGAGGTTGAAAGAAACCTCCAAGGCCTCACGATGGGCATTCCTCCTCTGTGGAGGGGAGAAGTGCCTTTACATATGCAGAGGCACACCATGGGAGTACCAGAGAATATCAATTCTCTGCTGAGGCGCGTAGTGCGCACGGTGATGTGTTACTCGCAACACAATGTAGTGTGTGGAGATTAGAGTCTCTCCTGTTATCATATTTTGTATGCCTTGTCAGGTGATGTTGTAGGGGTTTAAAGACCCGACATTTTTCTCTTCTACATACTTTTTGATGTAATGCAAACATTTCAGTCACGCCATATATATATATATATATATATATATATATATATATATACAGTTTCGAGTTTTTACAGTGCCAATGATTTGTACATGATGATGTCTGTGATGTGTTTTAATTTACATGTAATATACAATTTTTCTTTCCTTAAATCTTATATGTGGGTGAGATACCGATCCATGATGTAATTAGATAACGAATCCGAAACACTGTTAAGTTCTCTTGGAATGTGTCTATATTCAATGTAATCGAACATTCGTTCAAGGCGACGAACTTGTAGGTGGAGATGTAGCAGGATAGGACTACGGATAGCATAGATACGGTTGAGTTGATAGACCACGAGTTGGGAGTCTAAGTAAACAATGATATGAGAGATACCTAGGGAGGAGGCTTGGGTCAACAGTCCGATGACAACATGATATTTTGTTATGTTGTTGGTTGCTGGTCCTAAGCAGATCCCTCCTGAACTCACCACTTCGTCAAATTGGTAAATAACCCATGCTGCCGAAGCAATGTTCCGGGTATGTCGACTAGCGCCATCCGCGAACCCAAAAAAGATAGGAAAGGAAGATGTCATCTGCGCATGAAAACACAAGCACAGTCATGAGTGGAAACGGTAAAGACTCGAGCACGCGAAATAAAAAGACACACCAAACTAAAATACAATAATGTACAAAGTATAGATGCTGGGTAATCTAAGCATAGTACCTTTTAAGGTAAAGCCCGTTTTGGGGCTCTCCCAGGGAAATTCCATCATGATCTACTAATTCGTAGGCACCTCTGTGTAGCACACGCTTCACGATGTAAGGACCGTGCCACAGAGGTTCTAACTTTCCTGTCCCCAATTTATCGTGGGCTTGGTCATAAATGAGGACTAAGTCTCCTTCCATAAAAGTCCGAGGGTGGACGGATTTGTCATATTGACTCTTAAGTCATTTTTGATGTGCCTCATTAACGAGAGCAGCATCACGACGTGTTTCGTCCAGCTTGGATAGATACAAGAATCGTTCTTCTTCAGCAGAAGTATGGGGCAGGAATTCTACTTTCAGTTTGAGTGATGGAATCTCACACTTGATTGGTAGAATGGCTTCAATGCCATATACTAACTGGAAAGGAGTAAATCTAGTTGAGGTTTTCACAGAGGTGTGATAGGCCCAGAGAGCGGAGAAAAGTTGTAAATGCCACGATGTTTTGTTTGCCCCTACCATGCGTTGGATCATGGTTTTTAGGACTTTGTTGATGGCCTCAACTTGTCCGTTAGCCTGAGGGTAGTAAGGGGATGAGTTTTCATGGAGAAAACCCAATTTGACATGTAACTCACTCATCATCTGGTTTTTGAAGTGTGCACCATGATTAGTGACAATGGCATGTGGTACACCAAAATGAGTTATGATATGGTTGAAAAGAAACAGAGCTGCAGTACGACCATCGTTCAGGAAGGTAGGCATAGCCTCAGCCCATTTGGTGAAGTAGTCGATGGCGACGATGATGTAACCATGCCCCCCGGCTGAGGTAGGCTTACACTACATGAAATCGACACCCCACTTGGAAAAGGGGCTGATGGCGATAATGGGGTGCAGCGTAGTAGGGTGGGTGAGTGCCTTCTTGTTAAAGAATTGGCAGGGTGGGCATTTTTTTATGGTCTCGATGCAATCTTTGAAAATCGAGGGCCAAAAGTAGCCGGCACGTAGGATTTTTTGGGCTGTGGCCATCCCGGAAAGGTGACCGCCACAGGCACCAAGGTGACAATCGTTCAAAACGCGTTCAACCTCTTCGTGAATCAGACATTGTCGAAGGATGGTGTCAATACCACGGCGATACAATGTGTCGCCGATGATGAGATAATGACGAGAGTGGTGACGAATGCGTCGACTTTCTTTGCGAGAAATGTTGGGCTGAAAACGTTGGGTTTGAAGGTAGAGGAGAATGTCTCCGTACCAAGGATCGGAGGTGCTAATGAGGAAGAGAGATTCATCGGGGAGAGAATCTCTAGGTTCAATGTTTTCATCGGCACGAGGGAGAGCATAGATAAGCTCTGCAAACACCAGGGATTTTTTGGCTTTGGCCTTTGTAAACTCAAGATCGAATTCCTGAAGAATAACGATCCATTTAGAATATTTTCCCCCAAGTACTTGACGTGTCAAGACGTGGTACATGGGGTTGGAGTCCGCAATCACTGTGGTGGTGCGTAATAAGATGTAATGGCGGAATCTCTGGACAACGATGATGGCTTCCAGAGCCAGTTTCTCGACATGTGAATATCAGAGTTCGGGTCCAGATAGACTCTTGCTCAGATAATAAATCACATGTTCTTCACCATTGGGGTCCTCCTGAACTAACACCATCGCAATAGTGGAAGTGGAGGCGGCCAAGTAAAGGATATAGTCCTTTGTATACTCTGGAGGGTGTAACAAGGGAGCGTGGGTCAAAGCGTGCTTGAGAGCATCGAATGACCGTTGGGCAGTGTCATCCCAGATGAAAGGGGTGTTTTTCTGCAGTAACCACATGAATCCTTTAGTTATCTCGGTGTAGTTGCAGATGAAACGACGAAGGAAGTTTGCTTTGCCTTGCAAACTTTGGAGTTGGGTTAAGTTGGTAGGTGGGGGCAAGGCTAGAATGGCCTTGATTTTTAAGGGATCCACCCGGATCCCATCTTTGGAGACAATGAAACCGAGGAGTCGACCGGATTCGACGGCAAAAATGCACTTGTGGGGGTTCAAGCGAATACGGTAGAACCGACATCGAAGAAAAATCGCCCGCAAGTGATCAATGTGATCGGATCGATTGGATGAGTGGGCAGGTAAATCGTCGAGGTAAGGCTCTACGATATGCTTGGTATCGTGGAACACGTACGACATGGCCCGCTGGAAAGTAGCACCAGCATTTTTGAGGCCAAATGGTAACTTTCGATAGGCGAAAGTCCCCCATGGGAATATAAAGGTTGTCTTATGTTGATCAACAGGTAAGATTTCGATCTGGTTATACCTCAAAAAGCCATCCATGAAAGAGAAGATTACGCTCCCTGCGCAATTATCGATGACTTGGTCGATGAAGGGCATAGGGTAGTTGTCCTTAGGACAAGCTTTGTTGAGATCTCGATAGTCCACACAAACACGGATGGTCCCTTTTTTTTTGGCAACCGGAACAAGGTTGGAGACCCATTCTGTCAAAGGGATGGGGTAGATAAAGCTAGATTTTAGAATTTTTTCAACTTCTGCCTTTATAGCTGCGATTTTCTTGGGATGAACCGGGAAAAGTTTTTGTCGAACAGGTTTCACGTCAGAATAAGTATTGATTTCGTGTACGACGATTGAAGGGTCGATCCCTGGCATCTCCTCGTAGCTCCATGCGAAGACATCGCAGAATTCCTTAAACAAAGCGGTATAAGAGACCATTTCCTCGGGTGTGCAATTAGCACCAAGGTTAATGTTTTCCACGACACCTTCTTTGATCGAGATGTCAATAACGATCGTAGTAGAGATGTGACCCATGTTCCCCTCAGAGAGAGTATCTTGTGTGAGGATAGGAGATTGCAGAGCATCGGTAACATCGGGAGGGAATACAAAGTGTATGTCTTGGTGAATTTCTTCCAAAGGCGTAAGAAAAGAGGATTGATGGTGGTTATCATCCCAAGGCAGATCGTCAATGCTAAGCATTTCCATAATAGATTCGTCAGTAGGAAAAATTTGGGAAATGTAGTCAACGATGGACGACAGGGAATCCAACCATGAGGGCACCGAGTAGGCATCAGGTGCCAATAAATGTGAATTGTTCAAAGAGGGAGAGGCAGATTGAATAGCTACGTATGTGGCCTCGGCTGGGATAAGTGGCATAGTGTCATGGAGCACATCGAATTTCAGAGGACTAGGTACAATCCAAGGATCAGATGATTCCAAGGATTGATAAGGCATAGTCGAGATCATATTGACGGTGGCAATATGATGCGCGGTAGGTGGAAGTGGTGTAGGGAAAGTACCCGTAAGGCTAGAATCTTTCAATAAGACAACACCAACGCTTTCATACGTAACTGGGTGGTCTCCCAAAAAGGGAATGTTGTTGGTGGCCGGGATGCGAGCGTCGGGTGTAAAGAAATCAAGCCGATCGATGGTGACAATTTTGCCTTGATGGGGGAATTGTACACATTGAAACACCGATGAGGAGACGACAGTCATAGTGTAGAACCAACTTCTTCTGAGTAGTAGGTTGTAATCGAGGGGATCATCGACCACCTCGACATCAACGGTAACGGTTTTGCCGCCCAACTGAACGGCTAAGGATTGTAATAATCTGTGAGGATGAAAACCTCATCCATCGAAAGTGTGTAACATCGTAGTGGATTTGTTAAGGGAAGGAGATTTTAAGTCTTTCCAACAAGCTAAGGACATGACACAAGTAGAGGCTCCCTCATCCAGGATAGTTCGGTGGATTTGTTGATTGTGAACAACAACATCAATTTGAAAAGCTAACTGGTGGGAGAGTCATGGTTGATGATCATCCAGATTAAACATGAGGTTATTTGAAGACTCGGGATCGAAAGTTCCAATAGCAGCTAAGAGCGTTCTACGTTGGCTGGGACAGTGTTGTAGAACTTCCAAGGCGGACATAGCACATGGTGCTTGGGCCAAGTCTTCTACAATGTTGTAGTTTTGGGCAGCCAACAAATTAGGATTGAAGGTAGATTTCTGGATGGTTCTCTTAGGAGGGTGTAAGATGGAGTCAAAAGAAGGTTTCTCAATCTAAAGTGGCCCGGATGGAGGGCTAACAGATGGAGGATTAACAGAGGATGGTAACGGGTCCGGTGAAGAATCGTTAGCAGTGTTCGGCTTATCAGGTTTAACTGGCGTGTCATATGTCGCAGAGTGAGTGGTTAGATTAACCCCGTTAAACATGTAAATGTGGGCACTTGTCGAGGCCTCATCATGGGATTGGTTGGAACTGCCCCCTACAGTGGGGGTCTGAGCAACCAAAGATTTCTGCTGTGGAAAAGGTTGAGTAAGCACAGTGGGTTGCGAATTTCCATTGAAAATCTTGGCCACTTCATCACGATGTGGACAGTCTCGAGTGTAGTGATCATCACCACAGATGAGACATGGGAATTTCGGTTTTCGTTGCGGTTGTTTTCCGGCAGCTGGGGTTTGCGGTTGATTTTTTGGTTGTTCATTGTTATTGTTTTTCTTTGGTTTATTTCTCGCTTTCTTCTTGCCCCCAGGTTGTTGTGAAGGGGTTGATTGGACCACATTCACCTCAGAGACCTGAGTTTGAGGGGGGGTAGAAGAGGGTGCAGTCGGATTGGGAGCAGCCGTCGAAGCGGACCGCTAAATCGTTCCAGCCGACTGGGTGGTAGATTGGGTTTTGACGGAGCCAATAACTCCATCCGCGTGGGAAGCAGACGATGGTTTGGATGGATCGTTAGTGGAATGGGTAGCATTCGGTATCAACTCATACAAAGTATTGGATTGTGAATAGACTAAGTCTAAGTACTGAGCTCGGGCGATAGCTTCTTCCTCGGTGACCACACCACCCATGGCAACATCACGAGCGATCTGGGGTAACAATGATTTAGTGAACCATTCCGCTAACAATTGGTCAGGAATGACCACTTTGATTATCCTTCGTTGTCGTCTCCACTCATGGATATGATCGGAGATATGTACGGAAGTTGTCTGACGAAGAGAAGTTAATAGTTCAGTACCCGTCTCTTATCGAATGGGTAGTTGGAAGTGTGTGAGGAAGGACATGGCGAGGGAGTTGAAATCGTGAAAAGATGCGCGTGGTAGTTCAATATACCATTTCGTCGCGGAACCCGTAAGCGTTTGTTGGAAAAGACGCAAACCTATAGAATCATCCATGAGGGAGTTGGATGAACACCACAAATGGAAAGTCATCACGTGGTTGTTTGGGTCTTCTCCGGACTTTCCGTCGAATTTTGGGATATCAGAAGGAAGTTTAGCTGGAATAGCTGGCCAAACCGGAGAATGATAAATAGGATCATTCGTTAACCAAGACAAATCTGGGAGGTCCAGGGTAGATAGAAAAGATAGTTGTCGGTTAACCTGTGGGTAATGCTGGTGTGGCATAGGGACACCAGTGGGGCCAATCACCGGGTTATGTGGATAATTGTAACTAGTGGGCCCTCTTGTATGAGGTTGGTGTTGACCAGGGTACACAGGATTTGAGGTGTTTTGAGAAGCATGTGTGAGCGGAGAATAACTTGATGGGTTTTGCGGGTTATAGGATAAGTTTGGTGTTTGTCCATAAGGAGGTTGTTGCGGAGTCTGGGAATTGTGTCCTACCGAGAACTGTGGATTTCCTGGAAAAGGGACGTTCCACGGATTGGGTGTGGCGGACGCATTTTGTCCATATGGTTGATGGTAGACTCCATATTGGGAGGATGCCCCCCAGCTTGAGGTAGAGTTCCCAGAATTTGAGAACCAGACGTAAATGACTGACCGTGCCGCTGAGAGGATTAGGACCACCAAGACTGGTCCCTCTGGGTTGTTGGATAGGTATGGAATTTCCCGACATAACTTGGGTAGTAGTGACAGTGGGAGTATGCAGTGCCTTGTACCCAAAAGGGAGTGTAGGTCTTGGTGTTACAGGTGTTCCAATCGCGGCTTGGTTGACCACCGCGTTACCGGCGGGAATAGTCGGAATGTGCGGGACTATTGTAGAATGGGTCGTCTGGAGGGGAAGAGTATACCTTGGGCCAATGGGCAATGTGTTTGCACCAACGGGCGGTGTGGCCGTGAAAATGGTGGTACCGGTAAAATGGTTTAGGGGTACGGTGTAGGAAATAGGTGCATCAGCACCCATCCCTGTTCCATAAAGATCTTGCACCATGCGCGGTGGACTTCGAACAATGTCTGCGGTCCAAAAAGGGTCATCGGCTAAAGGGTTTTGATGAGACCCAGCCAGAATGTTAGAAGGATTGACGATGACAAATTCACCAGCGGAATTCAATTGGAGGACACATCGTTCATATCCCTCCGGAATGCGGAAAGCTTCCGGAGGCTCTGAAACAATTCGAAAACTCTCTAAAGGTGTGGGATCTTCTTCTTGGGAAGTTGTAGTGTTTTGAACCTCGCTCTGTTGAGGAGATTCCTCCGTAGAATGAGGGGGTAAAGGGGTGTTTCCTTCCATATTTTCTGGAGGAAGTCCCTATAGCCTCTGCGAACGGTGTGGAGGGTCGATGTTGGCGAAAAAGAGTCGGCGAAAGAGATCTATGGCCAACTACCGAAAAGAAACATCATGCGCTAATAAAATCTAAGAATCACAACCAAGCAAACATGACCTTCTCTCGATGACCGTACTAGTTGGTGATGAAATCCAACGTCGCATGATCATGTCAAGAAGGGGCGGGGATAGGGTGGAACAGTTACAATGGAAACCTGCTTAACGGACTTACGCCTTGGTGCAAGATTCCACGCAGTAATTGTGGATTTACCCTCCAAGGAGCCCGAGTGAATTTGACCAATGTCTGCTCTAGGTACAGTGAGACTTCCCTTCACCGTCACCTTGTGTAAGACCCTAAATATTATGGCCACTAAGGTTACCAATTCGCAGTCAGCCCCTGGGCGGGAACAGTCGACAGTCCGATCCGAACGTATGGGCAGGGTATCGAGCCCGAAATCAACCAAAAGGCTTCCACGCAGTAATTGTGGATTTACCTTTAAGCGATCCCCATAATACAATCTGACCACCACAATCAGTTAAACCATGGAGGTTTAGTCCCCGTAGCTCACCCGAATGCGACCTCGTGCGTAACCCCTGTGTGAGAGGGGGATCCCAGGCAGACTTATACGATAATTGGATTTGACTCTCCCTAACTCAGGATGCTATTGTTTGTTTTGGAAACTTTGGAGAGTTATGCTCACAGCCTAATCCAAAGCACTAAGCCTAGTCTATTGTTGGTGGAGGATCCTAGAAAAGAAAATGTTCTAGATAACTTTTAATTAGCGTTCATTTTATAGCTGTTCTTTACTCAAAAGGGGTGCATGGAAGTGAAACGAATGGAATTATGACTCAGTCCCAAAAATGCATCAGAGATGATAAACAGTCATTTAATTAGAGTTTTCGATGAACATCTATCTAAGGGAGAGAGAGAGTTCTTTTCACTAACAAGCACTAATAAGGAATGTCCTCAAACAAATTTTCCTCAATCAAACCCTGATGTGATGCTAAAACTTTTGAGATACCTTCTAATATGCACAATCAATCATGAAGATGCCTTTTATTGTTTGCATATGAATAATGATTCAATTCAAAACAATGCTCGTCTTGCTAATTATCTTCTTGGATGAATGAAAATCAGACCAACACAAGCAAGAATCACACAAACAATACACCCTCTCGTTGTGATCAAAACAAGAAGCAAAAGAAAAGAAACCATCAAAGAGGAATCAAACGAAGAACTTCACACCAAAAAACATGTCGAAGAACAATGATCTTAACCAAAACCAAATGAAAAGATATGTAGGCCTTTGATGACCTTCACTAGCGTTTTCATTCGAAGAGGAGAGAAGGACAATGCATGGGTTTCAAACTCCAAATGGCAGAAAAAACTCAACAACAATAGCGAAGAAGGCTACAAAATTCAAACAGCAAGATGTTTGTTCTTCAAAAAGACAGAGGTCAAAGCTGGAAAAGAAGAAGGATTGACTCACAAGGTAACCCAGCAAGAGAGACACAGAGGAAAAACCCCGAAAAAAACAATTCTGGAAAGTTTATTGGCCAAAGGAGGGTTGGCGCTCTGTTGTCAAGGACAAGGAGCGTTATAGCATTCTGTGTAAGGCTATTAGGGAGCATTGGCACTCTGTTAACAAAAGGACAGGGGCGCCAGGTTCAGAAAACTCTTAAAAGTGTCAAAAAATTCAAAAATTGTAATTCAATCTCGACAATTAGGCTGAGTGTGATGGGGTAGGGAACCAATCAGCTCATGAAACCAATCAAAAGAGGAGTGAACCAGGTCTGAAACAATCAAGGGGTAGAACAAGGTCAATGAGGAGAAATCAAAACAAGGAGTTCTGATTTGAGGACTCCCCAGTGGAGTCGCCAGTTTCTGTTGTAGGAAAATCTCCCTGCGGACAGGTAGATTGCCTCAAAGAGCTTGACCCTAACTCTAAGACAGAAAATGCTTAACGTGGACACTGACTTCCTTTCAAATCTATACAAACTAATACATGAGAAGGAAGGAGAATAGAAGTACCTCCTTATCGATGTTTGTCCCTGCACGCTCTGAGTTGAGCTCCAATCCTTTGCTCCTCGCTGAGTCCTGTAGACAAACAAGATACGACCACTTCCTACTCTATTGATATTAGCTTGAAAACAGATCTATCTATCAATGATAAGTTCATGTAACATCAGACACAAACTAGAAAGAAACAGGCCAAGCGTGTCATATTAATGAGAATAACGACATCGGTACTTACAATCGTAGATGCGAATGCGACAGCTTCGTCAAGTCCTCTTCGTCTAACCCTTGCTCGAAAGATCCACAACCTGGATGATGGCAGCTTCACTGATCACTCTCCTTTGACTGAGTGTGTGTTTCCTATGAGATCATAGGTTTCATGCTAGCAATTCTTCTTTTTTCTCACCATCATAGAGCCTGCTTATATAGGTTAAGAGGAGCTTAACCTCTTGAGTTATCTTTAGAACAAGTTGAGGAATTCCCTCTATAGATCAGGGATCTTCTGATGAAACCAAGAATTCAAATGCAACTGCCTTCTAAACTTGAGAGATCCTCCCCTTATTCTCCTCAACGGGCCAACTACTGCCTCAGATTAGACAACGCTCCCTCAAAAGGGGCATCAAAGCGCTATAGTGCTCCCTAGGAAGCTTAAGGGGGGCGCCAACGCTCCAAATATGGATAGCGCTCCTTCAGAGGGGCAGGCATGCGTTATAACGCTCCCTTAGACCTTATAGGGGAGCGCCAACGCTCCTAGGGCTGATGTAGGGGAGCGCTCACCCTCAAAACCTTAGTTTAAGAGCTCTTCTTAGGTGATAAAAGTTCCTGGACTTCAGTTAACCAGTTTCCCTTCTTCAAATCAAGTGTATGGGATGTCTTAAGTGCCTCCTTAGTGTCGTCGTCATGGCAGTATGCTTGAACAACGTTTGCGACACTTGTGACCAACTTGCGACACTTGCAAAAGTTGTAAGGAAGATGCGACACTTACGACAGTTGAGAGGAACATGCGACACTTATCCAGTTGAGTAATTTTGACGTGTAACAACTAGCACCTAGCTCACCTCGCAAGGTCGAGCTACCACTTGTTACCCAAGCTGGGTATCCCAACTTCCATAAGAGAAAGTTCAATCAAGATAAAATTTCAGCAGTGCAACGTTATGCAAGCCAAATCTGATCCATACTCCTCCTCCAACATCTCTTTTATAGAGATTTCAAGTAATTAGTTTCACAAATTCTCATTAAATTCCTTTTTCATTTAATTAATTTCAAAAAACCTCCCCCGTACACATGTCACCCGATCTCCTAGTTGCACCAGAAAATCAATTTTATTAATTAATTAAATATTCCTATTTCCCTCACCTACCTAAGAGCATTCCTAAAAACGCTCATCGGTGTCCCAAAATTCCCTTACAATTCTTAAATGACTTATGGATTACTTAATTCCTAGTTGAGTTAATAAATAGAAAGTTCCAAAGGCTAGATTCCTTACTAAGTTAGACATTCAACTTTTTCTTTAAGTTTCCCCTTTTTTTTAAGTTTCACTTTTTCTTTAAGTTTCCTTTTGTTTTAAGTTTCCCCTTTTATAACTAGGTTCAGAATTAGTAGTTTAGATAAATAACCATTTACTCTTTTTATGAATTTAATCCTCCATTATAGTTTCCCTTTTTTTTACTTTAATAATTAAAGTTTGAATTTCTCTTATTAGTTATAAAGGAACATTTAGTGAATTGGAATTTTATAAAAAGAATCTTAGTGAATTAAAATTTTATAAAAGAACCTTAGTGAATTAAAATTTTATACAAGGAACCTTAGTGAATTAAAATTTTATACAAAGAACCTTAGTGAATCAATTTTTTTATAAAAAGAACCTTAGGGAATTAAAATTTCCACGTCAATCCGGTTATACGTTTAATTAGTTTTTTTTTTTTGTTCTAAGGTTCTACTTAGACCTAGGTTTTTAATTTACTAGGCTTGGCGACAGTTCTTAAGGGAAAAATTAGTCATTAAACTTTACTTATCACATCATTCATTTTAAGGTCGACTATGTATATTCACTTACTAGTTAAAATCACGACGTGCCCTTCAGGACGCACTATGTGCTCCAAGGGTGCCACTCACCTCTTTCCATTTTCCTTGTGTGACATGCCCTTCAAGACGCACTACGTGCTCCAAGGGTGCCACTCACCTCTTTACATTTTCCTTGCGCGATGTGCCCTTCAAGACGCACTACGTGCTTCAAGGGTGCCACTCGCCTCTTGACTGAATTTGGTAGATGTCAAATCCATGGAGTCAATAATCCGCCAGGTGATATTGTGGGAGACTAAGGGCCTATAAGGAATAAGGCCCCTGGCTTATTGCGCATCCCTTAGAATCATCATGAGCGACTGTCATAATATACCCTCACAACATTGTGGGTCTTCTCGAACTAGGTAATCGTTAACCCACAGTTCGAGCCACGACGAGAGTGCTAGTAGGTTGTGGCAGGGCTGCTACCACACCTCTCCCTCAATGTCTCTGGTTGTTGTGCATGACCCCTCTACTCCAAATGTGAGTATATTCGATGAGATATCATCAACCTGCATCCATCAACGAATCATGTCAGCAATAATAATCAATCATCATAACATCTATTCATATGTACATATGTCATATCAACAACATTCAAATCCTACAGTCCACTCCCTGACTCGATCTAGAGTCCAAGGGGTTTCATCGATGCCTCTGCATCCTCAATGTCTAGATTCCTGCACACTCAGGAGAACCCAGTCAATAGCACCTCTCTATGTAAATATGATAAAATAACATATCATCAAATCCACAAGATCTTATAATCATAATCAAAACGACCAATAGTATAATAACTCGGATCACTTGCACGCAAGTGTCCTCAAAAAATAAGTTCACTCAGTACAAGTAAGAGAGGGATGTTACATACACCCCCTCTTCGTTTAAACTTCATCCTAAAGTTTCACATTATATAAGTGCCGAAATAAAGTGTATCACAATATCATAATTCTATCTATCAAACAAAAATGGAAACTGTTGACGCATATCGTATGTGTCCTCCCAGGTCACCGAGTGTGGACTATAGTGGTCCCACTGGACCTTGACCTGCTCTATTGTTCGACGCCATAGCTGTCAAATGCGATGGTCTAGGATCTGGATTGGCTCCACCATGAGTGCACCCTTGTCAGATACCTGTAAGGAACTCATGTCAATAACATGTGTAGGATCACTAACATAATGTCTCAACACAGATACATAAAAAATATCATGACTATGCCTCAAAGAATCAAGCAAGGCTAGTTGATAGGCCACGGGCCCCTTCCTTTCCACAATCTAGAAATTTTCCGCAAACCTAGGAGAGATTTTAGCACCCTTTCCAAACTTGATCGAAATATTATGCGGTTTCACCCGCAAGAAGACTCGATCGCCAACTTCATAACTACGGTCGACACGATGCGCATCGACATGACTCTTCTGTCGATCCTGCGCTTCCTTGATCCTTTGCCTTATTTTTTTCATTTGATCTTCCATTTCTTGGATCGATTCTAGTCCCACAAAGACCCTATCCTCAAGCTGGTCCCAACTCAAAGGCGTCCGACACGATCGTCCGTAAAGAAACTCGAAAGGAACCATCTTAATGGTGCTTTGATAACTGTTGTTGTACGCAAACTCTACCAGTGGCAAGAACTCCTCCCAACGCTTTTGTTGGCCCATAATGTACATACACAACATATCCTCTAAGATTTGGTTTGTTCGTTCAGTCTACCCGTTTGTCTCCAGGTGATACGCGGTATTAAAGTTAAGTTGGGTTCCCAAGGCCTCTTGGAAGCCAATGAAAAATCGTCCTGTAAACACCGATCCTCTATCGGATATAATACTCTTAGGTACGCCATGCAACCTCACAATCTCACTGATGAAAACTCTAGCTATGTCAGGTGCCTGATACGTCGTACACATAGGAATAAAATGAGCACTCTTTGTCAGAGTGTCGACTACCACAAAAATCGAGTCGTGTCTCCTTGCCGTCAGTGGCAATCCAACAATGAAATCCATCGAAATGACCTCCCATTTAGATTACAGAATAGCGTGTGGTTGTAGTACTCACACTGGATGTCTATGTTCAGCCTTCACGTGCTGACATTATAGACATCTTGCCACGTAGTTGACTATGTCCGCCTTCATTCATTTCCAAAAGAATAAGGGTTTAATGTAAAATCCCCGACCATCCACAGATCGAGTAATGGTACCATCCATAATTTACAGCTTATAAAAAAATATATGCATTATAATGAAATTAACACAACTAACATAGAGTTACTGCCATCATACATACTTATATAGAATTAAGAGCAATTCATACATGCAACATAATACATGAAGAAATACAACATCACAACAACATACTTTAAATACATAATTAAACATAGTTATGATACTTAAATTTTATCTCGAGTAAATCCACCAACTGCGTGCAGACCTTCCATGAACTTCCCAACCTTGGACCACACTGCTCATCACTCTCAGCAGTAGGCCATCGCTGAGCTGGGAATAAACTCCACCATAAAGGTACTTCTAGGCTTGGCAAAGAAAACAAGAAAGTTGCACAAAGAAACATGAAGGATCTTTTATCCCAGGAGCCACTTACGCCCACAACACACAGACCCTCATTCCCCACACACCTGCTCCACCCCAGGAGGATACACCTTCACTAATACAAGTCCATCGACTAGTACACCTCCATTACCTTGGGCTTCATCAACAGGCTGGACCAGAAGTCTCAGAGTACCGCGGCTGCTATGGGACTCCCTTCTAGGAGAACTCACTTCCCAACAGACTCTCTCACCTGGGAGAGCTACTCACAGGTCTGATAACTAGTATTCGACTCATATAAATATGGGTATGGTTGAAAACATCAACAACAGTAATAGAAACAACAACAAAAACAACAATGACAACAGGGAAAATTGGGTATGGACACCCAAGAGGACAACAGCCTAATGTTATGTCACAACATAGCTCAGGCAACTATAATTGCATCGGGCTCCACACAAAACAACATAGTACGACTTTCCCATTTCTGGTTTTAGAGGTGAAAGAGGTATGCTGAGGTTAGACAACGTAGAGGAAAGAACAGTTCGCGTACAAGATGGGAGAATGGCAAGACGACCAACCTTCCCGTGAGGGTTCCCTTCACTGTGCACGTGTATGTCAATGCAAACGTAGAGGCAAGAACGGTTCAAACAAAGTACTACCAACGAACTCAGACGAAGGATGGCAGAAAAATGACTCGTGAAACCCCCAAAATAGCTGACGCTTCATATTTTAACTGCATGAGCCCGGATCGACACTTGTCTTCCTAGAGCTGCATGCGCTCCATTTAGCTTACGTCCCGAGCAACCAGGAACTTAGGATAACAAAAAAATATAATTTTCACTTTAGTCTTCAGGAAATGATATTAAAATATTATTCCTCTAGAGGTAAGCCCCTAGCTTAGCCCCTAGGCCCAAATACTTATCCCCCCCTCCTTACCCTACCTAGTGGAGCTTAGTCCCCCATAACTCTTCTTCATGGAGGTTCTACACGCAACAATGTTTATATTTTTATTAATGATCTGCATAATTACATATACAAACAAAATATCAGGCTCCTGGCCTTGACATTTGGCTCACCATCCTAATAACACATAAGTGTTTCATCTTACAACCACTTGTCTCACCAGCCTATAAGCAAAAATTACAATTCAGAAGGGGCTCGGTCTTGGGGTATTACAATCCCCTCCCCTTATTTTTGCACTGTCCTCAGTGCAACTTATTTACAAAACAAAAACAAAATTTCCAAAATCTTCAAAAAGATGCGGGTACTCTGCCTGCATAGCTTCTTCATGCTCCCATGTTACGTCTTCAGGACCGTACCAGGTCCATTGGACTTTTACAAGTCCTATGGCTTGATTCTGGAGCTGCTTGCTTTTTCGGTCCAGTATACGCATTGGATGCACCTGTAAGATGCCTTCTTGTTCCACCTAGATCACATTCCAATCGATTACATGATTAGCATTAGGTATATATTTACTAAGAAATGAAATGTGAAACACATTATGTACAATCATGGATGCAGGCAATGCAAGCATATATGAAACTGGTCCAATCCTTTCTAGGATTTCAAATGGCCCACAAAATCTAGCTGCTAACTTGGAACAGTTTCCCATCTTCAGGGAACTTCTGTTAGATTTTACTTTCAGAAAAAAAATGATCACCCACTTTGAAGTCCCTGTGGATTATGTTCTTATCAGCATAACTCTTCTGCCTGTCTTGGGAAACTTTCAAATTCTGTTTAATCTTCATCATTTTTTCTTCCATTTCCTTGAGCAAATATGGCCCAACCACTGCTCTATCAACTGGATTATCCCAGTTTACTGGAGTATTGCACTTTATTCCATAAAGTGCTTCAAACGGGCTCATCTTCAGTGATGCTTGATACCCATTGTTGTGGGCAAATTCTACTAGGTGTAGGTAGTCTTCCCATTTAGACAGTTTGTCCATCGCATACATCCTTATCATGTATTCTATCACTTGGTTCACCCTCTCTGTTTTCCCATAAGATTCAGGATGATAAGCAGTGCTTAAGTTTAGACTCATTCCGAATCCTTTGAACAACCCCTTCCAGAACTTGGAGTTAAATTCCAAGTCCCTGTTAGACACAATTGTCTTGGGAATACTGTGCAATCATTCTATTTCCCTCATAAAAATATCAACAATGTTAGCTTCCTTGTGAGTAGTCTTTAATGGAATAAAATGGGCAAATATCGTAAGCTTGTCCACTACCACCATGATTGAATCATGTTGCTTGCCTATTCTGGGCAATCCCGTGATGAAATCCATTGTCACCACTTCCCACTTCCATTCGGGAATGGGTAAAGGTTGCATCAAACCTGTTGGGTGCATGTGCTCAGCTTTAACCTTCTGACAGTCCATACATCTAGTGATGTATTCATCAATCTCTTTCTTCATACCTAGCCAAAAGTAATGGCTCTTGACTACTGCCACAATTTTCTGATATCCAGGGTGCCCAAAATAAGGCACATTATGCATTTCATTCAAAATCATAAATTTCAAGTCCTGGACATTAGGTACACAAATTTTGTTCTTGTACAGAAGTGTTCCATCAGTTTCCAAATTATAATTCTCCACTTTCTGTGGCATCTTACCTTGTTGTAGCTTTGCTACCAAATCCCTGTACTGCAAATATGTATTTGCAGCCTCCAAAATTTTTCTTTTAATATCAGTTTGGTAAATGCTAACGGCTGTAGCATGTAATTCATGCACTCTCCTGTTGAGTGCATCAACCAATTTTTTTTCCTTTCCTTTGATATGCTTGATATCAAAGTCATACTCACAGAGAAACTCCAACCACCTACTCTGTCTAGCGTTCAAGGTTGGATGATCAAACAAATATTTCAAACCATTATGGTCTATCCTCAGTTCGAACCTCCTTCCCATGAGGTAATGCCTCCATTTCTTTAGAGCATGTACTATGGCTACCAACTCCAAATCATGAGTTGCATAGTTCCTTTCGTGCTCTTTCAACTTTCTAGATTCATAACAGATTAAAAATCCATTATGATTGAGGACTCCTCCCAGCCCTTCTTTGAATGCATCTATGCACACCACAAAATCTTCATTTGGATCTGCAATCCTCAGGATTGGAGCACTGGTTAACAGTTGCTTCAATTGCTGGAAGCTTCTCTCACAATCCTCTGTCCACTGAAATTTATTCTCCTTCCTTTGCAAGGAAGTGATAGGGTGAGCTATCCTCGAGAACCCTGCGATAAACCTTCTGTAATAACTAGATAGACCCATAAAGGATCTGACTTTTGTCACGTTCTTTGGCACCGACCATTCTCTAATGGCCTCAATCTTCTCAGGATCTACAACTATCCCATCCTTCGAAATAATATGCCCCAAGTAATGGATATGCTCCTAATAAAACAAGCACTTGCTCAACTTGGCATACATTTGGTGCTCTCTTAGCACCCGCAACACCATCCTAAGATGATGTTCATGCTCTTCCTTCGACTTGGAATACACCAAAATGTCATCCAGGAAGACTATGACGAACTTGTCTAGATAGTCCCTGAATACACCATTCATCATGCACATAAAAACAACGGGTGCATTTGACAGCCCAAACGACACCACTGTGAACTCGTAATGACCATACCTTGTTCTAAAGGTGGTCTTGCTAATGTCTTCATCCTTTATCCTTACACTAGTGCATCTGGGTCAAATTTCGACGATGCGTTTGACGTAATTTCCACTTTATATTGTCAGAAGAATGACAAACATCGGACCCCCTCAAACGTCATTTCACAGGACGTCGCTTTTCCGACGACAGAGTGTTCGTCTATATTGCGACGTTCTATGATGCCGCGTGTCACCATGAATTTGATTGTTCAACCCCCATATAGACGTCGTAAGACCGACGTTTAGGTCATGGCAAGACCGACGTCTTGGACGTGGCAAGAGAGACGTCCTGAAGGTGGCAAGAGAGATGTTTTAAACGTGGCAAGAGCGACGTTTCAAAGGTGGCAAGAGAGACATCCTGAAGGTGGCAAGAGAGACGTTTTGAAGGTGGCAAGAGAAATGTTCTAAACGTGGCAAGAGCGATGTTTCAAAGGTGGCAAGAGGGACGTCCTTAAGGTGGCAAGAGAGACGTTTTGAAGGTGACAAGAGAGACATTTCAAAGGTGGCAAGAGCGACGTTGTGGAGGTGGCAAGACCGACGAGATGAGGTATCAACTCCGACGTGGTTGCTATGGGAGCGACACTCTTGGATGTGGCAAGAGCGACGTCCTGGAGGTGGCAAGAGCGATGTGAAGAGAGTCTAAGATGTCGCAATAGTGATGGTTTTGTAAGTATTTAAAAAAAAAATACAATATCAATATCAAGACCTATGAAGCAAACAAACAACTCCAGGCAAGGAACTAGTGACAGACTAGAGGGTCTGAAGATGTTTAATTGTTGGTTTCTGCCTGGAGTAATTCTTCCTATAATTATGATCATACTCATTGCTAATTTGAAGAGTGTGAGCCCCTCCGTTAATATGTCTGCATCCCTCTTCGAGCCATCATAGAAGATTAGTATGTCATCCACAAAGAGGGAGTTGAAACCATTTGGGCTTTCCTGCTAACTTTATACCCAACAGGCTCATTCCTTGATTGTCATTGCTTAAATTTACTCCACCCATGCTCTGAATCTAATTAAGACCAATGGGGGAATCAAAAAATTTTCCTCTTTCGTTCACAAAATTTGAATTTCCCTGTCCTCGGAATAATTGTGAGGAATCCAGCTGCAGAATTGCTCTATACAATAAAGACAAATGCAGGGCCCAACATCACCTTCAATTCCAAGATAGACTTTGGTGTATATCCAAACAAGCAAGATACCATAAAATTATGGTAAATATGGGTGGAATTAAGTATCTCTATAGTCATGAATGGGAATTCTGAGTAAGGAGTACAAGCAGAAAAATACTGAAGAAAAAATGAGAAGCTATAAGACACCCTCATCACCAAACAACAATAGAGTTATCAAAATTTAGCACGTTCACAAAAATTGGGTAGCTCAAAGTAATAAATTATCTCTACCCATCAAAACCTCACACTTGGGCCACAACATAAAGAGCTAATAATGTCCCATAAATATTGCATCATGACAAAATGAGTAATAAGACTTCAAGCATGGTTKYCACCTAGTCATGTAATGTAGGCAAGGTCTAAGAATTTTAGAGTAAGTTTACAGCTTAGCCAATGCAGAGAACCAAAACATCCAATTCTTTTCAGTGATGCATGTGTACAGAAGAACCAAGAAAGACATAATATAAAACAGAATATAAAATTCGAAGAATCCGATCTACAAATTTAGTTTGAATCATTTTGGCTATAATAATGAATGGTGTTGTTAGCACTCAAATTTTTCATCAAAATTTTAAAGCATCCTTAGTAAACTTGTGATAAAATTGTCAATGGATTTCAATCATTTGCCTAGGTCATAAATTCGGAAATCCTCATTGAGTCTTGATGAGTTTTATTCATCATTTTTTGCTTCTAAACCCTATCATCTTCCTATAACCCGCATAATAAAAAAAAATAAGCTTTTGAATTAGTAAGCCTAGTTATATATATATATATATATCTTTTTGTCAAAAAAAAGTGATGTGTACTAGAAGTGTTATAATCCTAAGTCTAAGCCATATCACATATCATACTAAATTATGTCAAACTCCAAGTCCAGATGTCAAACCCAGTCAACACATAAGTCACTGAAGCCAAGCACTCAACAAGAGTAAAGTGCATGCTTGGTATTGGAGCAGTAGTCGACAAACGCAGACAGGGGGAAGCTATAGGTGGGAAAATAACAGGATCGATGGCGCCATCAACAAAAGGAGTTCAGAAGGAAAAATGCAAGATATAAGCTCAAGGACACAGTGATAAAGTTGTTTCTAAGGTGGTTCAGACCTGAATGTTTTTAGTGTCGAGCAGTTGGTGAAAAACTTTCAATATCTGAGAAGATACAGGTGCCAAAAGGTTTTGCAGGTGTCCAATTTTTGTCAAGGGAATTTACAGATGTTGTGGTGTTTCCAGACTATACTCTTTCAATGATGTACAGTAAGCTCGATACTGGAAACTTCATTGTGATTTCTGGTTCTCCGATTGATGTATGGGTTGCAGAAAGATTCTCAGCATTACATGGGAAGAGGCTCACGTTCGTTAATTTGGATGCATGTATGGTATCCCAGCTCGTTACGATAAAGGTCCACAGGGATCTCAAGAGCTTGAGAAATCATAGAGTTTTGAACTTCTCGAAGCATGAGTTCAGAAAAAAAATTGTGAATGGTTCAGTTCATGTTGTTTTGATGAAAGAATTTGGTCCTGTCTATAAATACCTTCTGGCTCTTCTTGTGGGTGTTACTCAAATAGAAATAGTCAATTTAAGGCAGCTTCAAGTTGAGAGATGCGAAAGGATATTGACACCTACAACCCAAACACCAAGCACTACGTTTCACAAACCAATAGTCCGCAGAAGTTGACAAGGGTAAAGAAATTATATTTTTTTATGATATGGCGTTCAACGAAAGATCTATAAAATGGGATTCTCGATGGGATACATATCTTCTCATGAAAGATGATCAAATCCACTTGTTATCTATTATAAACTCGTTAATGATTGTTTTGTTCCTTTTCCGAGATGGTAGCAATGATTATGATGAGAACCTTGTATCGAGATATTTCAAACTAAAATCATTGGAGACACACGATGAAACCCAAGAAGAATTAGATGGAAACTTTTCCATGGAGATGCAATCGGGCCCCCAAATAATGCAGGTCTACTCTGTGTCTATGCAAGAACTGCAGTATAGTTTTTTGGGATGACACTTGTTACAATGCATGTTTGGTTTCCTCGTTGAGGGTTTGAAGCCTATGCAAAGAAGGTAGAGGTCATACAGGTGGGAAACTTGTTGATGCACAGGTTTATTTAATAAAATATGACTGGTAGGCCAATATAAAACTTAAAGGATAGGCCAGGACAGTGGAAATCCTTTAATCTAAATTAAAATGCCCAACCATTGTTACAAGGTTTGCAAATGCACACATTTATTGGAAGATCATTGAGAGACCAAAGGATGATACAGAGAAAGCCCTAATCTTAGAGCAGCATGAAGAAGCTCTCCCTAGAGATGAGGAAATACATATTGTATCATGAATTTCTTTTTCCAAAATTTTTCTCTAGGATTGTTGAACTGGGTTTTTGTTCTTTTGATTATCATATGTGATGGTTTTGGCTCTATGGGAGTAGAAGGTAGGAAATTAGAAGTTTTTTTTTTATGTGAGTTTAAATCACTTACAGAGGAGTTTAAATCACTTACAGACCAAGCAAATCCACCCCAATAACTATATATTGTTGAGACCTGAAAGAGATTGTACCAACAACGCCAATATTTAACTTTGAAGTATGGATGGTATTTACACCAGTTCTCAACATGTCGGGAAGAAAAAAAACCCAGCAGTAAAACAAAACCCTCCTAAAATGGGGGAAGGTTACACAAAAGCATGAATCACTGTTTTCAGTTAGTATTTTACATGACTTTCAATGGGAGATGGTCTAAGACACAAAAGTATGTCCTCGAACCTGCTCTACCCAATGAAATATTTTTGGGTACATATTTACCAACAAAATCTGGTTGTAAACTCCAACTTCGCTCTTAAACCTCTACATTGTTCTCTGTTGATAAAAAACCAGATTATATTGACCATGCAAATCATATGTATACAGTCCACACATCATTCTATCCAAAACATGTACCACACCCTGGACATTTGCGGTGTCGGGTCTCCAAGTTCCGTTGAATACAATGTAAGTTTTAACCTGCGAAGTAAAGCAATGCATATAGATTCTTAAGCAATACAGAAATTAATCAATGGCTCATACATAGAGTACACAGAGATTTTATACCGGAAACCCTCAACCGGGAAAACCTTTCTTATTTTCATTATATCGAATTTCAC
>ML809076.1:24348-99282 GCA_009831015.1 Picea engelmannii | reverse complement strand
CATGAGACAGGCATATCCGATTTTGTTTACTTCTGTACATGCAATTCATGTTAAAAGATAAGAACATCGAGGACGATGTTCCTTTAAGGGGGAGGGAATTGTAACACCCTGTTTCCCCCAGTTTGTAAAAATAACTGGACTGGACAAGAACTGTGGCAAACTCAGATATGTGAATATGTATTATGTGAATAATATTATGAATTTATATTGCAGGACTGCTGAGAGGGGATGTGCAGAAAAAGAGATCACGATGGCAGTGGAAGGCACCTGGAAAGGTGGTGTTAACTTCCACCAAGAATCAATACCGTATTTGGACTCCACTGGCCCGAAGAACCAAAAGCGGCTTGCTAGCCCCGAATTAAATGTCTCACAGACTAGCAGGTAGATGGCTCCTCAGGAATTAATGAGGGATGGGGAGGTGAACCACCCATCCGTAGAGCCGTCAGGCCTGACCAGCACGAGGGAAATCGCGCCACACGCAACCTCGCAAGAGGATAAGGCGTGGGGTAGAAGCGATTGGGGGCAGACGCGAGGGGAGGAAGAGAACTCTGGAAATATGCAGAGTGAGTGATAGCAGAGAGGAAGGAGAGTAACCTTTTCTTCTGGTCACTGGCAGACAGAGACGCAGTCTCACAGCATCATGGTCTCAGCTCGGGGGTGGCTAGCGGTAAATCCGCTGGGAGTCGCTGAGCCTACGGTTGGGTGGAAACGAGCACCCCTCTCAGCAGTTGCATAACCCCTGGTGTTATTTCTGATAAGTGTTTTGCCTCTGGCTTCTTGATATATATATTTATTCTAACATTTATGTTCATAAGCTGTGAAATGGTGAATGATTTTAGAGTAGGAATGTCTGTATGGTGTTTTGATCGGTACTGGTAGATGCATGTTTATAATGGAAAGACTACGTATGGATTATGTCTTCAAAAATCACTATTTATATGCATACTGATCTAATTCAGAATGCATGTCTGATTCGTGGGAGAAAGGTACCCTTATCTACCTCAGATAGTACCCTGGGTAAAAACCTCCCCATAAAGATACCCTCCCTGAAAAGCCCATCACGAACCGGGAAAGAGAATGTGACGACGCAAGGCCTTAGTAACCCTGCATGAGGAGGAATGATCCTCTTGAAAACCCAAGATGGCAACATAAGGATGAAGTATCGAATCGACAGACGAGATCCCATCGGGAGATCTGTGGTCACTCATGACCGTCAGATCGGAAGAAG
The DNA here is from genome assembly GCA_009831015.1 of Picea engelmannii. NCBI lineage: Eukaryota > Viridiplantae > Streptophyta > Pinopsida > Pinales > Pinaceae > Picea > Picea engelmannii. The sequence continues at coordinate 98,054 of ML809076.1, read as the reverse complement.
AAGATGGAGTGTTAAGTGCCTTAACCCTGATAGGTATTGATCGACGAACGCGATTCCATCAGGAAACCTGTGGCCACGCAAGACCGTTAGATTGGTAGGAGTAAGTAGGGTGTTAAATGCCTTACCCCTTTGTTTTCTATGTCTTCATGGGTAGCGAAGAAATCGGGACCGTAGATCCCCAAGGTCCATGGGAGTATCTGGATCGTTGATTTTTCCACGTCCAGGAAGTCGTGGAAGAATGCACAGGTAGGAACCAATCTGAGCCGTCAAATCTTGGTTGGAAAACCCGATAGCCGTTGGATCTGTCAGGAGTTACCCGAGGGTTAAACCCCCAGTGAATAGGGGCGAAATCCCCGAAATAGATCTAGACCGTCCGAACGATGAAGGCCACGTGTCGAGAGATTTCCCATTTCGGGAAATCAGGAATCGCGAACTCGGGAGTCCTGGTGACGAGAGTTCGTGACTTTCCATGGTGAAAACCATGCGATAGATCTGGACCATTCGAATAACGGAGGCCATGTGTCGTGAGATTACCCATTTCGGGAAATCGAGAATCGCGAACTCGGGAGTCCTAGTGACGAGAGTTCAGGACTTTCCATGGTGAAAACCCTGGGATAGATCTGGGTTGTCCAAATAACAGAGGCCACGTGTCGTGAGATTTCCCATTTCAGGAAATCGGGAATCGTGAACTCGGGAGTCCTAGTGACGAGAGTTCGGGACTTTCCATGGTGGAAACCCTGGGACAGATCTGGGCCGTTCGATTTAAGGAGGCTACGTGTCGAGAGATTATCCGTTTCGGGAAATCGGGAATCGGGGATTTGGGAGTTCCATTGACAAGAACTCGGGCTCTCGCCTTGATAAATCCTGACCTATAATATTGAGACGTTAGCATGTGGCTAAGTCTCGATGAATGGACGAGATTCCTTCAAGGAATCTCAGGGTCTATAATGACCGTCAGATGTGGAGAAGAGACGTCAACTTTAAGCAGGGGCGCGAATACACCTTAGGGTAAGTGGCAAGCAGATCTGGATGACCAAAGTCCACCCGCCCAGATCTATGGATGAGGTTTCATTCCGGATCCCCCTTGCTATTCTGCCTTTAGCGGTGGGGGGGGGGGTCCGAAATTGGACGTGCAACTCTCGAACGGTTGATATTAATTCACCTTGATCAACGATGCTCAGGTGAATTCCGGACCCCCCTTGCCATTCTGCCTTTAATGGGGGGGGGTACGAAATAGTGTGGCGTGTGAAGTGGGGCCCCCTCCTATCCTGTTGATTATCGTGTCGCATTTCCCCGTCTGCCACTTGTACTCCACTTAACCATGCGACGAGGCATGTTCTCATTGGCTATTCTCTAGCCCTATTGGGATTCGTCCCTATTGGCCAGTCGCTAGCCCTATCGGGGATTCGGCGGTGGTAGAGTCGAATGATTCAACATCACTATAGCGTCGAGGCGCGAAATGCAAAGAGGAACCACAATTATGTGACCTGTGATCATAACCCGCGATCACATGGGAACAGAGAGAGAGAAAGAGCTAGCTTGCACTAGGCCTCTGTAGGTAATTCAGGGGCTTTGATTCTGCAGAAATCAACGAAAATTTGATTATGGTAGTGGGTATGTGACAATAACTCACATGAAAATATGGAAATCTCATCCATAAGACAACTACATCCTCCATACATTCATTTATATGGTTTCCAAAACCATCCAACACATTCGATTCAATATACCCTTTTGCTTCAATACTCAAGATGTACAAATATGTATCACTCTTGCTACCTAAAATCATATTAGGAAAGACATAAGTGCTAAAGTCAACTCATGAACAAATTCAAATATTATCAAGGAATACACCAAAAATCCAATCTTAACCAACATTCCACAATAAACATAAGTAACACTCTATAGGTGCCACAATTTCCTTCTAAAATCTACTCAAAACATATCTAAGCCTCAAGATCACATGAAACAACATAACAATTTAAATATTGGCATTTTCAAAGCAATGTCAAACAATGAGGCTCGAGCACTCAATAATTCTTTGGAGAAAAGAGATAAGTTTTAGGAGATTTAGGTTGTGGATGATAAAATCACCGAGCTACATGATGCAACCTTAGTAGATAGAAATTATCTCTAAGAGTTTAGACCAGGCTACCCAAGACACTTAGATTTGTAGTAGTTGGAAGCATTTGTAGATACAGAATGGGAAGAAATAATGTAGATGCAACTAGTAGAACTAGATTAAGAKAAAKATCAATATTTCATTSTTGGTGTTTCAATTGTGTTAAGTGGAYCAAGTARTTAGATGTATTCAAKAAATTTKTGGCTCATGCTCTTACCTTTATTCAASARTTGGCCTCTTCATTTCAAGGGGAATTAGAATATYRGTTAACATCGAAGCAATAGAATTGACTCAAGGGTGATTCAATGGGTGTGGTAGAGGCTTGTTGGCCTTCACTTGCTTTGRGATTTTTGTGCAAGAAATAAGAATGATGGGAATTGTGATATTTGGATAGMTTTGACMATTTCAAATGGACCCTCAACTYTAGCTAAAGAACAAGTRGGAAAAAAYGTTTTTGCAGGTTAAGTTGGGTAGTATTTATTATGTAAGCATAGTGTTGTGAAAGGAAACCATTGTTAGTTAAKCCCAAAATTGGCATGTCAGGGATGCCCTGAAACTCCTTGTAAAATGCAAAGAAAATGGATCGATCCTAGTTTGGTCATTGTTATAGTCAAACTTATACAACATATAAACATAATTCCCAACAAAAATTCAATGACTTTCTTAAATAGCCCTCTTCATTGCAACTTGCTTCAAAATAAAAGTATCATTCCACAATGTTTATTAATGCATGCTCAACATCTCTTGAATATTAATATACCTGCATCAACTGAGGGGTATTTATGCCTATACCTAGCTTATACTACAAATCATTGTTGTCATTTCCATTACATAATCCTTTGCATTTAAATCAGATGGAAACTCATTACAGAGACCTTTCTGCAAGGTTTACAACATTTTCTAGAGTCTCTGGGTCTTATAGGACTTCCTCAACTTGCTTTTGAAAACCAAATACATTCTTCACAGTCCTTCAAAGTGAAGTGTGACATAGTTTCCTAAAGATTCAGACATATCCTCAACACCAACTGTTACAAAGCCATTATGAATTCAGTAAGGCACAATGTTGTCATTACAAGTAGTAGATCTTTGATGGAGGATTCAAAATGAAAAATGGTTTGTATTTTCAGACTCCTCGTGACTTGTACATCACTTTGGACTATACGGAGGAAAATTTTGGTCAAATATAGCATGCATGAAGAGCAAAAAACCACTTGAAATTGACCTTTCTGCCACATTTTGGAGCAGCACGCTACGCTTTCTGAGTACTTTTGGGAGAAGATGAGTTTGAAGGGCCAGATCATGTCAATTTTGTGTCTTAACCATTTCATCAATTAGTAGACATCCCCAGATTTCTAGAACACTTTTTAGATCTATATTTGGACCTCGAGAAGGCCTCCAAAACTCTATTTTTCCTAGCATGCTACGCTTTCTATTAGTTTCGCTACGCTTTGTCCTGGAATTGGTTTTTTCAGCAATTTTTTGCCAAATTCGACATCTATGAAGTAAAATGTTACTTTTTGATGTGGTAATGATGTAAGAGGGTGTAAATCAGTCAATTATAGTGGTTTTGAGGTAGATTCATGCTTGGACATCAATTTTTGGTCAAATGTATTGGTTGAGGAAAAATGGGGATTGGTTGTAACCTCCCTAGATATATCACACTACCTCCTAAAACATGAAAACTTTGACACGCTACCATAATTCTCATCTAATTAATGTATTCATAGTTCACTTACCATTATAGCATGGATGTATGCTACTCTCTTCCCTCATTAATATATCATTCCATGTTTTCCCTATGAAACTACAATAACTTTATATATAATTTCCTGTATATATTCATTTTTTTAATTCATAATCCATGTGTTTCCACATGTTTCCTAGTCTTTTTTTCTCACAATCCAAGTGTCTTAGGGTTTATCCCTAGGAGGAACAAGGAAACATGGAGGAGGAAATGAGGACCATGGGTGATGTGGTGATAAAAAGGAGCTGCCTAGTGGGTCCACTCGAAGATTGGCCCAGGGCCATTTGCAGTGTTGGTCGGTTCTTGGCTTGTTATCATGTCACTCGGTAGCACATGGGTGGTAAGTGTAGTGAAAACTCATCTTGGGAGGCACTTTGAAAGAGCACTCTTCTCCACTTGTCATGGATTTGGGGTGATCGTTGTGGCTCCCTTGCAGGGCTTTGCATTTGTATTCCTTGGGAAAATTCTTGGTAACACATGAGTTGTGTTGTGGGCTCTTCAGATGGTTGTGGGATCTAGTATATATAAGTTGGATTTGAGTCATTGAGATCGTTTGTGGATGATGCGATTTCTAGTGGTTTTCATTTTTCAAGTCCCGTTGTGTTGTTGGCTCCATGAAGCTAGTGTGATGTATTGTGTTGTATTTGTTGACAGTGGAGGTTTTCCATTCGTGCGAAAGGTGGTGCGGGAAACGAGATGGTTGTTGGGTCTTCCTGAAGATTGGCCTTGGGTAATTTGTAGGGTGGTCGACATCCAGTATGTGGGTGACAGTTAGGACAAGTGCCTACATCACTTGTGTTAATCATCAGGCATCTGGTAGAGGTATGTCCATTTCTATATTTATGATTGATGACACATGCATTGGTGGCAGATTACTGATGGAGGACATCATTGGCACATGGTAGTTCAGATGGGGGATTTTCCATGGATGAATTTCATACTCTTAGAGAGAGAGTGTCTACGATGAGGGCCGACTACCAGCAGTTGTTGACGGACAGGGAATACCTGTTGGGGATTGGAGAGATGTATTACCGGGCTCTGAGGGAGAAGGAATTGGAGGTGGACAGACTCACTCAATAACATTTATTGTCACCCTTTTGACCCTCTTTAATTCTTTTCCCATCTCTAATGTTTTCTGACATTCTTCCCCACAGACTTATACTGAAAAAAATACCTATTTTTTGTTCATCGAGAAGACCCGCAAACCCTTTTTGAAGCATCGTTATTATAGCAAACTTGTCGCAACATCCGTCAAATGCAACATATTTATAGATTTTATCACGTCGCAATTCCAACGTTATATAAACCTAAGTGACTGTTAGTATTTTGACTTGGTCAACATACTAAGGTGGTCGTTGGAGGGGGAAAACCTAGTTTCCACAATGTCGCAATTGCAACAACAATCTTCACAAATGTGGCAAGAGAGGCGTTATGTCATAAACGTGGCAATAGAGACAAATAGGCGGAAAACTTGGCAATAGAGACAAATAGGTTGAAAACATGGCAAGAGAGATGACAATGTGGCAAGAGAGACGTCAACATGGAAAGAGAGACGTCAAAGTGGCAAGACCAACGTTATCGGGCAAGATGATTTTTTTTTTTTTTAATTTCCTCTATTTTGCGACAATATGGACAATTTTGTCCATAACGCCGCAAATAGAATGTCGGAATTTTTACATTATGTACTAGTGTTACCTGGTGGTATCCTGATCTAAGATCTATCTTCAAAAATATCTTCGCATCCTTCAACTGATCGAAGAGGTCATCAATCCTCGATAGAGGATATTTGTTCTTTACAATTACTTTGTTCAATTGTCTGAAATCGACACATAATCTCAATGTTCCATCCTTCTTCTTCACAAATAGGACCGGGGCTCCCCATGATGACACACTTAGGCGTATGTACCCCTTCTTCAGAAGCTCTTCAAGCTGCAATTGCAACTCTTTCAGCTCTGGCGTACTCATTCTGTAAGGAGCTTTTGACACTGGAGTTGTTCTAGGCATCAAGTTTACAGAGAAATCAATATCTCTTTTTGGAGGTAGTACGGGTACCTCCCATAATACATCTTCAAAATCCTTTAGTACCGCATGATCTCCAATCTTTGAGACTTAATCCTTATATGATTCCTCCACATGGGCTACAAATAATTGACAACCTTTTCTATAGCACTTCTTCAGCTGCATTGCTGAGATTTCTCTGATAGCAATAGCTCTGGGAATTCCTTGGACTGTTCTCCGATTCCCTTCCTCATCCAGGAAAGTGAATGCATTGTTATGACAATCCAAGATGGAATGGTGCTGGTCCAACCAATCCATCCCAATTAGACAGTGATAAGAACCTAAAGGTAGAATGTTCAATTCAACCTTTGTGCTCAGTCCATTCATGTCCATAGGACATGACTTAACCAACTCCGTGACTTTTCTCTTGGTTCCTATAGCCATCTGCACTAACCAAGAATTTTCATGTTTTCTTCTCAATAACTGCAAACTTTCCACCACTCTATGATCTATATAACAATGGCTAGCCCCTGAATCAATTAAAATAGTAAAGGCATGGTTTTTGATCATACCTTCCACTTCAATCATGTGCAACTAATATTATTCTTGCTTGTTGTCCAGGGCTACATAGATCCTTGGTACTCTACCGCCCATGTCCTCCACTGTTTCTGCCTACTGAACATTGTGGACAACTCTCACTTTGTCATTTCTGTGGGGGCAATCTGTGTACCTATGATTTCCTTTACAACCCCAACATTCCATAGGTGGTTGTCTTGGAAATTTTCCACCCACCTCAGCCTTCTTGGGCTCTCTAAAAGAAGGTTGTCCTTGAGGACTGTTCCTAAAAAATGGTGGTTTGTTTCCCTTTTTCCTCTGCTCCCTCTTAAACTTCTTCTTGTCTTCTCAATATTTTTGGAAAGTAGGCTTTTCTTTTTGCTGATCATATAAGCATTTTTCTCTCCTTAAAGTTTCTTCCATAGTCTTTGGGTCATCATACTAGATCTTGTCACTGATGGAAGATGGCATTCCATTCACATACCTTTGAATTTTGACAGTCTCATCCTTGATGAAAGGAACATACTTCAACAATTCCAAAAACCTTCGTTCATACTCATCAATGGTCATGTTGCCCAGCTTGAGTTCAAAGAACTCTTTCATCTTTTTGTCATAGTACCTATTAGTTAAGTACTTCTTTTCAAAATGCTTCTTGAACTCTCTCCAAGTAACATTCTTCTCTCTGACGTGGTGTACTTTCACAAGCTTCTCCCACCATATGAATGCCTTTCCTTTAAGTTGGTAAATGGAAATTCTTCCCTCTGCATGAGAAGAATAGTTCTGCAGTTGGAAATATTTCCTCATGCTGAGAAACCATGTTTCAACATCTTCATCTTTCTCGTGTTCTTCGTCAAAAGTAAGAGGTTTAATCTTGTTTATTTCACCCTTCAGTTCATCCACTCCAGATCTCCTATGTTTTCTGGTAGGAGATGGGCTTGAACTACTGTGTGCCTCCTTATTGGAATGTTTCAAGGAGTGACGATGATGCCTGCTAACGCTTTTGAATCTTCTTTTCCTCTTAGGATTCTTGCGACTCCCTATTTTTCTTGAGTCATTCTCCTTATCCAACTTCCTTTCGATTCTTTATAGACTCTGCATCAACTTTAAGTTTAATTTTCCTTGTTGATCCTTGGCATTCATGAGATTTCTGTTATCATCTCGGTGAACCTGGGCGTATTTCTGCAATCATTCAATAATTTTCATCATATGATCTTCCTTGTCCATCTCTCCTGTGTGCCCATTGGAGTTCGATTCTTCCCCTCCTAAATGGGCATCCATTCCTTTTACTTCATTCTCTGGATTGGAAGCATTATGTGTGTCCTCCATTTCTCTGCATTCTGTGGCAATTTGCTGCGGTCCTGACACTTTTTGACCTCTGCAAATCACAATGTACAGTCAACCATAATTTGTCAAGCCATCATTCTTAACAATTCCCACAACATTCATAAACCAATCTGATTTAAGAAAACGTTCAGATTTCATTCTCTGTGATTCTTGTTCAATCAAGAATACCTGCAGATTTCTTCTTTTGGAGCTTTGTTGTGCTAATTTTTCAGGCACTAGCCCCTTTCTCTCAGTCTCCAACCCATGCAACCATGGGTCGTGACCAAGTGCTAGATCATTAAGCGCGTACTCCGACCTTCAACTTCGGAAGATTTTCAAAGCACAAAACGACGATCACTCATAGTTTCGATTTATCGAACTTGTGCAGTAGGGTGGATCAACCATCCATGTCTACCCAACATCCAAAGACTGAAACTCATTGTGGAACCTTAGGTGTCTGAGTTCCAGGACTTCGAGACTTTGGAAGATTTCACATCCGCACACCTCAAACCATTAATCTCCGAACACTCCCACATCACCTTAGGTGATGTTGATACATTACATCACTCAACGTTTTCCAATTGAGGGGGCATGCAACGGTGGTTTTGGAGTAACTTGCCTTTCATCCCACAATTCTCATGATGCTGACACGTAACCCCTCAGTGAAACCACGGCTTGGATTGTGGGACTGCCTTGGAGAATTATCTCCCATGCAACTTGGGTCCCCGCAATGTCTCCTGGTTGTTGATCCTTATGCATCGTGATCAACGCCACTGTGGGTCCTCCAACCTTTAACTACGTTACATAACCTTGGGCCCCACTAACATTGCTCACACAAGATGCCACATGGTGGAATACTAGTGACTGATACGTGGCCCATTCATATGGGTGACACTCGTCACATTTCAAATGCCATTTCAATCTTTCACGGGTTCTAAACCCACTGACACATGGCACACATCCCATGTGTCCATGTCACCTCCAGGTGATGTCATCATGACTCACCACTTTGGCTCTTCGGGAGATTTCACCCTTCACTACTGTGTTTGAACTTTCGACATTGGTTAATCCAACGGTCAAGATCTCCTCTCCAGATCTATGGTGTAGATACACTTCGAAGCTTTAGGCTTTGACCCTTCTCTTGTTTATGACATCAGACTTCACTGAAGTTGCGAAGTCCGAAAGGCTTCCGGGTTAAATTATCTACATCTTCCCCAGATCTGACGATCATAAGGGATTTCCCTTCCTTCCGAACATATCCTACAACGCAGAACAAACTCAGTTACTCTGCGGATTTCCAAGGGAGTTCATGACTAACTGCCTCGCCACCTTACTAGATCTGACGGTCGTGAAGGATTCTCCTTTTCTCGAACAGATCCTAAGGTCCACATTACTCTGTGTTCCAATACCACTTTTTTCATGGTTTTACGACACCGCTACTCTTCCTGAGCTTCGTAACATGACCAATGTAACTTCTTGGCACTCAAGAAGGTTATGAGGTTTGAAATTGGTCCTCCAGACACATTTTTCTCTTGAAACCTTGGGTCCAATGACCTTACCCAACCCATCTAGGATCCACGTTGAAACCATGGGTCAGAACTTGAGTTTCATCCATTTCGACAACAACTCCTTCCGAAAATCTTGCTTCAACTTCCACTAACATGGCCCATCTAGGCTCAGTGTTGTAACCATGGTCTAATACCATATTGTAACATCCCTGACCATCCACAGACTAGGTAATGCTACCATGCAGAATTTATAGCTTATAAAAAATATATATGCATTCTAATGAAATTAACACAGCTAACATAGAGTTACTGCCATCATACAGACTTAAATATAATTAAGAGCAATTCATACATGCAACGAAATACATGAAGAAATACAACATCACAACAACATACTTTAAATACTTAATTAAACACAGTTATGATACTTATATTTTATCTCAAGTAAATCCACCAACTGCGTGTAGACCTTCCATGAACCTCCCAGCTTTAGACCGCACTGCTTATCACTCTCAACAGTAGGTCACCCCCGATCTAGGACTAAACTCCACTGGCAAGGTACTTCTAGTCTTGGAAAGGACAACAAGGAAGTTGCACAAAGCAACAGGAAGGATCTTTTATCCCAGGAGCCACTTATGCCCACAACACACAGACCCTCATTCCCCACACACCTGCTTCACCCCAGGAGGATACACCTTCACTAATACAATTCCATCGGCTAGTACACCTCCCTTACCTTGGGCTTCAACAACAGGCTAGACCAAAAGTCTCAGAGTACTGCGGCTGTTACGAGACTCCCTTCCAGGAGAACTCACTTCCCAACAAACTCTCTCACCTAGGAGAGCTGCTCATAGGTCTGATAACTAGTCTTTGACTCAGCTACATCCGGGTATGGTTGACAGAAACAACAATAGTAATAGAAACAACAACAAAAACAACAACGAAAACAGGAAAAAATGGTTATGGACACCCAACAAGACAACAAGCTAATGCTAAGTCAGAACACAGCTCAGGCGACAATAATTGCATCGGGCTCCACATGAAACAACACAAGAAGTCTTTCTTGTTTCTGGTTTCAGAGGTGCGAGAGGTATGGCGAGGTCAGACAACACAGTGGCAAGAACGATTCATGTATAGATGGGAGAATGGTAGGACGACCAACCTTCCTGTGAGGGTTCCCTTCACTGTGCGTGGGTATGCCGATGTAAATGTAGAGGCAAGAACAGTTTAAACAAAGTACGACGAGTGAAATCAGATATAGGATGGTAGAAAAATGACTCACGAACCCCCCAACACAACTGACGCTTCAAATTTTAACTGCATGAGCCCAGGTCAACACTTGTCTTCCTGGGGCTGCATGCGCTGCATTTAGCTTACATCCCTAGCCACCAGGAACTTAGGATAACAAAAACATATAATGTTCACTTTAGTCTTCAGAAAATAATATTAAAATATTATTCCTCTAGAGGTAAGCCCCCTAGCTTAGCCCCTAGGCCCAAATACTTAACCCCCCCTCCTTACCCTACCTAGTGGAGCTTAGTCCCCCATAACTCTTCTTCGTGGAGGGTCTACATGCAACAGTGTTTATATTTTTATTAATGTTTTTCATAATTACATATACAAACAAAATATCAAGCTCCTGGCCTTGACATCTGTCTCACCAGCCTAATAACACATAAGTATTTCAACTTACAACCACTTGGCTCACCAGCCTATAAGAAAAAATTACAATTCAGAAGGGGCTCGGTCTTGGGGTATTACAGTTAAGGTCTTCCCTCATCTTTGTGACTCTCGGGTGAGCCATGTACACTTCTCTATGAGCCTCGTTTAGGATCAAAATCCTCAACTCTTCGTTGGGTGGTACATAAATTTGACTTTTAAATCTCAATAATCCGTCGTTGTCCAAAGTAAATACTTCAAATTTTGGCACCATCATTGTGTTTTGTCTGATAAAATCCTTGACTTCTTTGTAACAGTCATCGTCATGTTGTAAGGTTAGAACATTTTCGCGTAGATTCGTCTGAAGAGGCATCACTGAAAAGATGCATGGTCTCAGACACAATGTATCCTCCACTCTGTTCACTGTCCCTTTTATGTAAGTAATCTCGAAATCATAGTCGCTAAGCAATTCCGAACAACACCGTTGTCATGCGTTCAAGTCTCTTTGCATAAAGATGTGTTGTAGTCCACAGTGGTCTGTTTTTAGTTTGAATTTCCGTCCAATCAAGTAGTGTCTCCAAACTCTCAAGGCATAAAAAATGGATAACAACTCCAAATCGTGCGTCGCATAGTTCTCCTCATGCCTTCTCAACTTTCTCGAGATGTAAGAGGTCACTCGACTATCTTGCATCAAGACTCCACCTAAGCCTTCCTTGGATGCGTCAGTTCATACCAAGAATTCCATGTCCATGTTAGGGACCTTTAGTATCGATGTTGTTGTCAATAGCTCCTTGAGCCTCTGAAATTCTTCCGCACATTTCTCGGTCCAAACAAACTTCTTGTTCTTCTTATGCAATTCCATGATCGGATTTGCTATCTTCGAAAAACCCTCGAAGAACCGTCTATAGTATCCTGCTAAACCCATGAAGCTACGCACTTCTGGGACATTCGTCGACGTAGGCCATTCCATAATAGCCTCTACCTTTGCTGGATCCATAGCGATACCTTCGCCATAGATGACATGCCCTAAGTAGTGAATCTTCGATTGATAAAACGAGCATTTAGACAATTTCCCATACAATTTGTTCCCTCGTAGACACTGTAGTACCAAGCGCACGCGTTCGTCATGCTCCTCCCTCATCCGAGAGTAAACCAAAATATCGTCAATGAATACTTGGAAAAACTTGTCCAAGTATTCACGGAACACCCTGTTCATCAAAATCATAAATAACCATGGGGCGTTCGTCAGTCCAAACGGTAAAACAATAAACTCATAATGTCCAAAACTCATCTTAAAGGCAGTCTTAGGGACGTCGTCCTCTTTGATCCGTAACTGGTGATACCATGATCTCAAGTCAATTTTCAAAAACACCGTCGCGCCTTTCATCTAATCAAAGATCATCAATCCTTGGCAACAAATATTGATTCTTGATCATTGCCTTGTTCAATTAACGATAATCAATGTAGAGTCTCCACGACCCATCCTTCTTTCGTATGAAAATAACAGGCGCACCCCATGGTGACACACTTGGACGTATAAGTCCTAGGTCCAACAAATCCTTCAGTTGCATTCTTAACTCCTGTAACTTCGGGGTCGACATCCGATAAGGCATTATTTCTATTGATTCAATCCCCAATTTTAAGTCTATGGTAAATTCCAACTCCCTCTCTAGCGGAATTCCAAGTAAATCCTCAGGGAAGATGTCCACAAACTCTCTCACCACCGGAAGGTGTTCTAGACCTTCTGCTACTCCCTTCTCATTTAACGCAAGGATCGCATAAATATTACATCTTGTGTGCATGCTCTTCCGTAGTTGCAAGGAAGAGATGAAGCTCAGGGAAACTCCTTGGTTTCAACCTACAATCAAGCATCTTTGTCCCTCATCATTGACCAAGCTCAATTGTTTCGTCTTATAGTTGAGTATCGCCTCATGCAATTCCAACCAGTCCATACCGATCACGATGTCATAAGATCCTAAGATCATGATGTATAGGTTGGCCCTAGTGAAAAAATCTCCCAGGTTAAGGATACAACCCGTAACCGTCCCACCAACCTTCTGTTTGGCTCCTGAAGCCATTTATACAAAGCTAAACTCATCATGTTCGAATGCCTCTACCTTAATTATTTTTAGCGTTGCACCAGAAATGAAACTCTCAGTAGCACCAGGTCTATCAAAATACTAAGGGTTTGTTCAACGACGGTACCTAACGTCTCGAGCATAGTCGACTGGTGCTCTGCCTGGTGGTTATTCACCATTGCATGAGTCTGACGGGCCTTGCCCAAATCTCCCACGGTAGTGGGTCCGACTGATCCATATGCTCTAGTCCTCTCCACTAGGCAGTCGCGCTGGTAATGTGGCTCCCCACATGTCCAACACCCTTTCTTCGGTCCAATACTCCTGGTACCCAAAGTAGAAGTTGACGGCCCATCGGCCTGGAATCCTGAAAGTTCTGCTGAACAAGCCTAAATTGCTGTTGCTGCGGTCGACACTGTTGCTAGTGCTGCGATCTTTGGTAAGGAATCCACTTCTGAGGCATTGGTTTCTGAGGTGTAGTGAAAGTGGATCCTCTCTGGAAGCCATGATATCCTGGTGAGGTCTAGCTGGTGTTCGACGCTGCTGCGCACCAAATGAGACCTGTCCTGCTGGTCTCACTGGAGTCCTGCTCTAAACCCCCCTGATAAGCTCCTCTTCTTCTATGAGGGTCTTCTGGGCGACATCATGCAAGGTTTGAGGCATCATAATCCTAACCTTTTCATGAAGGCTGACATTACGGCCAAACTCAAACATGTTGACCTTAAGTTTCTCGATATTCAGGTGCGGAGCATACTGAAGCAGCTCCATAAAATGAGCCTCGTACTCGGGCACCGTATGACTGCCCTGTCAAAAGAAGTTGAACTCATTGAGCTGATGCTCAATGAATTCCTCCGATAGATATCTCTCTCGGAACCGCTCCTCAAATAGTTCCCATGACATATCTTCGACGACCATGTTCAATTGCGGCAGGAGCATCTTCCACCATAGAAGAGCACTCCCCTTCAGTTGAAATACCACCATGCGGACCTTCATGTTGGAGGTATAGTCACGAAGTGCAAAGCACATCGCCATATTCTCCAACCATGCCTCAATGGCTGTGCCATCCGGGGCACCAAAGAACTCAGGAAATTTGACCTTCTCAAGTTCGTGGTGAATGCTACCAGTACCGATCGGAGCGCGCGGTGGACCCTCAGGGGGTGCCAATGCCCTGGCCTCATTTCTATCCAAATGGATGATTAGTGCCTTTGACATCTACTGAAAGGACCTCATCAGACCAACCACATCACCCACAACTATATGTTCCTGCCTGACAACCTGTTCATCTCTCTGGGGGTTAGACTCCTCGAGCAGGGATGCTACTGGATGCATCACGCCTCCTCCCCTAGAACCTCATTGTCTGCCTCCACGACGTCCTCTAACCATGATTAACTGCAAAAATACAAATCAAATTAATTGGCAACATTATAATCAATTATCAAATCAACAGAAGCCGCAGTGATCCCAAGTCACGGGTCGAACCAGCTCTGATACCATAAGTAATGACCCCGATCGTTATGACTAAATGCAACGCAAAGCAAGTGCAATATATATATATATATATATATATATATATATATATATATATATATATATATATATATGCAGGTAGGCAATGATGACAACAATTTATCAACACAACTTGACAATGAACACAACGCATACAGAGCAGGAAAAAGACAACAATGACCCAGCATACTAGCACATCATGCTACTGGATGAAACATGCGATAATCAATAGATAGATAAAAATGGCTACCTACCTGACACAAGAAAGACAATGCCTACAAGATAAAGGAAAACATCAACAACCCGACACAACAGTTTCGACGACCAGTAACTAGAAGCCTTTACTGCGCACAAAACCAATCGCATTAAGGCATTACAGAACCAAGTACCAACATCAATTACAATGAACGATATGCCCACATCAGGAAGCACAAGACTCCAGCCAGGTTATCATTCACATTTATTCATCGGGGTGCACAATGATCCCCTCATCAGGAATCATGTCGTCCCAAGGCCATAGGCATGACAGTAACCATGGCGCAACATAACATATCTAGACCTTTAACCCAAGCTAAATCCCTCACGCTAGGTAAATGAATTATCTTTCAATAAATACACGAAGACTATACCCAAGCACCCAATCAACAAGTCGACAAGATGTAAGGTGACATCACTCAAAATTAAATTTCATGACTAACCGAAGGATTTCTTGTTTTCTACAAGGAAAACATGTGTGGTGTAACAACTACGACCAACCACCATTTACAATTCGACTCAAGGCACAAGGCGCATAGTAACCAATTAACTGTTAGAATATTAATCATTTTAGCTAAAAACTATTAAACCCTCAACTATTAATATTGCACAAGCTATTAAACTATTACACCAATCAACCATAAACCATTAACTGTTAATCATTATGTCTAAGTGCGAATGAGTGAACTATTATCATTGCAATTAATCAAGTAATCTATTACCAAAGAAATTAAGCCATTAATCTATTACCATCGCAACATTTAATTTATTGTGGTAGAAGTTAAAACACTGATATGTAAGACGGATAAATGAACAATTTCTATCTAAAAACAATTAATCTATTGTGGCAGAAGTTAAAAGACTGATATGTAAGACGAATAAATGAACAATTGCTATATAAAAACAATTAATCTATTGTTTGGATAAGTCATAAGACATAGATATAAAATCATTGACATATAAAAACAATAAATCTAATTGTAGTAAGGATCACAACCATCATTGAAACCATATCTTTTAAAATTGATATGTCCTACATTCAATTAAATTACTACTAAAGAGATCGAAGGACGATAAGTTTGATGAAGTTAACATACAAAACATAAATCACATCTTTTTAGAATATACATAATTTTCTGTCAGTTTAAAAAGAGTATAATCTTTTTAGAATAATATAAAGAAATCACATCCTCTTAGAATGATAATCTTTTTTAGATGTTAGCATATAAAAAACATAAATCATATCATCTTAGAATATACATCATTTACTGTCAGTTAAAAATAGTTGTCTAGAAATCATTATGTTATCTAACAACAATATGCTAACTAACAATATCGCTATCTAACAATATGCTAACTAACATAGCCATCTAACAACAATATGCTAACTCACAAATGCTATCTAACAATATTCTATCAACAATAAAATCCCTGTCTAATCCATAGATAAAATCGTTGTCTAATAAAACCGCTATCTAATAAAAATACTGTCTAATAAAATCGTTGTCTAATCGTTGTCTATCAATATGTTATCAATCCATAAAATCAATGTCCACAATAATTGTTGTCTGATTGATGAATTAGTGTCTAACACAGATATCGCCTATACCACCATGATATCATTGTCTAAAAATGGAAATTGTAGAGTTTATTTCTCAGTTTGTTTAAGTGTAGGGATAATGTTGAACGCAGAGATAAATTGATGCAGATATAAACGAAACACAAGATAAATTGAGTGCAAATATAAATTAATGCATAGATTAATCATTCAACAAAAATGCAAAGAATCAAGCCCCAAATCACTAAGTGGGTACTGTGTAACTAGCTGAGATAAATTGGGTGAAATCGCTAGGTCAATACTGTTGATATTATGGTAGCTCCAGGAGGTATTTACCTCCACGTGTAAACCTGACAAGAATAGAATATTCCAGGAAGCAAGAAGAAACCCTAATTAATTGGTTAATAACCCTAGAAGACAAGTCGGCTCAAGAGAATGACTTGTATTAGGTTATTAGCNGTAGCTCCAGGAGGTATTTACCTCCACGTGTAAACCTGACAAGAATAGAATATTCCAGGAAGCAAGAAGAAACCCTAATTAATTGGTTAATAACCCTAGAAGACAAGTCGGCTCAAGAGAATGACTTGTATTAGGTTATTAGCCTCCTAGAGAAGAAGTCAGCTAAAGGAAATGTTATATACTAAATAATTAGTACCTAGAATGAGAATTCAACCCAGACAGTCTGCCAGAATTAGTATATATATAGGAGGCCAGTCTTCATTCTGGTCAGCATTCTCAGAACTGTAGAAGCAACACTTGTGCACACTACAGTTGGCCTGTTTGTGCGCAAGTTTGGAGGAGAGTTGTTGTTGCAGAGACTGCAGCTAGCAAATTTCAGTTTTGGCTTGGACTCTCTCTTAGTTATGGTTTGGACTCTCTGATCAGATCTTGTTTCTCTTTCTTGGTGCACTATCCTTGGAGAAAGGTGCACCACCTTTGTTTGGCTATCCAGTCTAGGGTTTTCTTCCGGAATGATTCTCTATCAAGGTTAAGGTGCTCAGGGGTGGCCAAAGCCTATAGTTGGGTGAAAATATTGCTATATTGTATATGGTTAAATGAGCACATCCATTATATTCTAATAGGTTATGGGCCCACACTATCTTTGGACAGTCTAACCACTAGAAGATAGATTGGGAGGATTTTCTCAATTGCAGTTGTAGTTGCAGCCAGTTTTTGCTGCAGCAATGAAACCATAACCCTCTCGTTGAGGCACCTTAAGTGAAGGGATTAACCTAATTTCTAGATAGACTAGTGTACCCTAGCCTAGCACATCTTCTATTACTCTCAACAAGCTAAGACGTCAAGTTTGAGTTTTTGGTCAAATCTAGGGTTGACCAAGTCAAAGAAACCATGACTTACTCTATGAAGTCAAAAAACAAGTTAGAAGGGGTGTCTAACTTCAGAGCATGGAAGAGAAGGATTGATCTCATCCTTTCCAAGAATAAAGTGTTGGATATCATGAAAGGAAAGATTGTGGAACCATAGTTTGAAGAAGGAAAAGAGAAGGAACCACAAAATGTTGCAGTTAAGGAGAAATTAAAATAAAATGACATCAATGCCATGAGTATCATAGTGGAGTCTATAAAATACCACTTGATACCCTACATCTCCCATCTTGACTAATCTAAGAAGATGTATGATGCCCTAACAAACCTCTTCTCAGTCAGAAACATTGAACAAGTAATGAGTTTGAAGAATGAGCTCCGTAACATGAAGATGAATTATGATGACATCATAACATCATACCTTGTGAGAATCTCTCAGTTAAGAGATCAACTACAAGCTATTGCATAAATCATTTCAGAGAAGGAATTGGTAAATATAGTACTCAATAGTCTTCCCAATACATGGGATGCATTCACTGCAAGCATGAACACAAGGAAGGAGTATCCTACATTTGAAGAACTTTGGACTTGATGTGCACAAGAAGAATCAAATATGAATGCAAAAGAGAAACCTCAAAAGAAATACAATGATCAATCCTTCACAACAAGATTCAATAATTTCAGAAACAAAAGGAAGTTTGGTTCAAGGAAGAAGCCAAATCAAGAGAAATATATGTCAGAAACACAATGCTTCAACTGTCGAAAGTATGGTCACTACAAGAATCATTGTCCTGAGCTAAAGAAAAGGAAGGAGACACATGAAGCATCAATTGTCGAAGAAAGGAAACCCTCAAGGAAGACCAAGCAGGTCAAAACATACTTCTTTTTCTAAGACAAGGTAACAATACTCTTCATAGTTCTTGTACATACCATGTTTTTTGTACATATATTTCATATCTATTTATTAGAAGATAATATGTTCAAAGAGAAATTATACCTATGGAAGAACAACAAGATAATGATTTCTATCACAATGTCTACAAGTCAGACAATACACATGAAATAATGAAGTACATCAACAACCCCTGGTAACAATTCATGTGGAAGCTATTACATAAGTAATAGCTACAAGATAAGCCAAAATCAGAATCAATATTGAAGAAACCTAGAAGAAGTATAGACAGAAAGAAGTCAACAATCAAGAGAAAATTGGAAAAATATTTGTGACACTTTGCAGAAGGCAATAAGGATGTAAACGAAAGTGTGGACTCTCCTAGATGGAGGGAACTGATTATATATTTCCAAAATAATAGCATGCATTCATGCATGAAACAAGGATTAAGAGGGAGACAATCCTAAATAACATGATGCATTGAAGATGATGAAGTATCTATCCATGTTCCCATCAATGGTAGAAACCATGAAAAGCAACACATGTTCAGTTTGACTTTAGAATAAGTCTTCTTCGAAAAGAAGCCTTAAAGTATCCCTGGTTGTCCATCCACATCCATGATCCTTTGATGAAAGGAAGAAGTTGGAATTCTCAAGGCATGGAATCTATAGAAAACTCCATGGACCCAAGAGCTAAAAAGAAACATGAAGAAGAACATGAAGATTCCAAGAGAGAAAGAAAATCCAGAACAACCAGTCATTATATCGAGAATCATAAGACTACCAATTTGCTCTGAACCCTCTAGAAGCAATCAAGCAAAAGAAATGAAAGTTGTGATGAAGAACAATGTATGGAAAATTTATGAATGAAAGCATTGTGAGATCTAGAACTAAAGGTTCTCCTAGATGGAGGGAGAGGACTACGATGATAGCTTGTTCCAGACATGCCTCTACATGAGCCATTATATCGTCCGCAATATCTATGGTTTGGAGTTTACATCAGATGAATGCAAAGACTGTTCTCCAAAATAATTGAAAAAATAGCGTATGAAGAGAAACCTCAAGAATTTGAGGTATACCAGAAAGAGAACCTTGTATGCATATGAAAGAAGACAACTTGGTGGAGAACCTCCAATGCAAAGTAGAAGCGTGGTTAAAACTTTCTTAAAAAAGATATTGTATTAGAATGGTTACTCAGAACTTTAGGATCATGGATTGCAAATCTATGACAAACTCTCATGATGAAAGAAGAAGTGCCACTTGGATATGTTCCAGTTTGAATCTTGCCACGATGATATGAGCTAACAGGAAACAAAAGAGATGAAACCAACTATGATATACTGTAATGATTAGAGTTGTATGAAGCCTTCAGAAAACCAATGTTCTAGAAAGACCAAAGTACATTGAGATCAAGCATTGCATTCTCCATGATGAAGTCTAGAAAAGAAAAAGTGGTTCTCCAATATATATCTCCATAGATGAGCAGACAAGCAGACATTTTGGTAAAACCTCTGTCCAAGATGAAAGAGTTTGCGTACTCAAGCTGGAGCTTGTGGAGATGACTTCCTTATTGAAAAAGGAAGAGATGAATCCTAGGTTGGGAGGGAGAACTGATGTGTTATTGATTTATGGAAAATCATTTTTTAAGTTTGAAAATTGGTCCAGGATGAGAAGTTCCTTTCCAGTTCGGAAAGTGGTTTGAGATTTCTGACGGACATGCATTTTCCAGTTTGGAAAATGTTCCAGATCGAACGGTCATTTTCGTAATGAAAATGGTTCGATGGATTGTTGATGTACCATAGACAACGATTCCCCTTGTGGCCAGTGTGTGGGAATGGTCTAGGATAATATTTCTTCTTGATGGTCACTCTCAGTAGTGGTCAAGAATATTGGTCCCCCTCGCTATACAATCATTCTTTCGAAGCTCACAGTTGTGAGTAGTTTCGAAGAATGGTCCATTTTGGAGGTTGGTGCAGGACAGTCATTTCCTTAGGAAATGGTTCGGACAATCATTTCCTAGGGAAGATTCATTCTCTCCAGGTTGCACTTTGTTTAGTGCTAGAGGAATGGCCCAGATAGGTGAATGGTCTAGGTTCATCAATCAGGGACATACATTCCCTAGGGAAGACTCAGTCTCTCCAGGTTGCACTTTGTTTAGTGTCGGAGGAATGGCCCAGATAGGTGAATGGTCCAGGCTCAGAAATCGGGACAATTATTCTTCCTTTCTTGAGAATAATAGTCCATATAGATCATCATTGATGTTTTACCTTCTAAGGGAATATGCTCTTCCAGATATCACATATGTGAGTGGAAGAATGGCCTAGATGATTCAGTTTATATCATAACAATGTTTTCTGTGTGGGTTGATATCAGATGATATGATTGTTATGGATACTTTATGCCTCCGAACAATAGATGTATATTACGGTGGTGGATGTGTTCCACTGATTGTGACTATATGTCACTGATCAAGTATTTGTGTGCTACTTAGTGTGGAAGTGTACCACTAGATTATAGTTGTGTACTACTATGGATAGACACATTTGTGTTCTATTGAATGACATTGTTCTGATTGCCTTGAAAACTATCAATATTATTGGAAATGATTATCAGCTAGATGGATGATCAATGGACAGAGATTCCCCAGACGAAAAATGGTCCAAGACATTTATTCCTCCAAGACATATGCCTGGATTAGAAGAATGGCTCTTATGTCACTCTGTGGAGTGAGTGACTTATCCAACATCATGTCTGATTACTCAGATGGAGTATGGTTTTGAGAGATGATGCAGCTGATGAAACTGATAGTGATGATGGTGCT
The DNA here is from genome assembly GCA_009831015.1 of Picea engelmannii. Taxonomy (NCBI): domain Eukaryota; kingdom Viridiplantae; phylum Streptophyta; class Pinopsida; order Pinales; family Pinaceae; genus Picea; species Picea engelmannii. Next base: position 76,714 of record ML809076.1, on the reverse strand, counting down.
CATGATATAATCATGAGTTAGTCTATACAACTATGTTGATGCTACCGGGTGAATGGTATGTTTGTGCTCAAGACCATTACCTTCAATACTTCCCTAGCTAGGAGGGAGTGTTGATATTATGGTAGTTGCGGGAGGTATTTACCTCCATGTGTAAACTTGACAAGAATAGAATATTCCAGGAAACAAGAAGAAACCCTAATTAATTGGTTAATAACCCTAGAAGACAATTCGACTCAAGAGAATGACTTTTATTAGGTTATTAGCCTCCAAGAGAAGAAGTCGGCTAAAGGAAATGTTATATACTAAAGAATTAGTACCCAAAATGAGAAGTCGGCCCAGGCAGTCTGCCAGAATTAGTATAAATGCAGGAGGCGAGTCTTCATTCTAGTCAGCATTCTCAGAACTACAGAAGCAACACTTGTGCGCACTGTAGTTGGTCAGTTTGTGCGCAAGTTTGGAGGAGAGTTGTTGTTGCATCTACTGCAGCTAGAAGATTTCAGTTTTGGCTTGGACTCTCTCTTGGTTATGGTTTGGACTCTCTGATCAACTCTTTTTTCTCTTTATTGGTGCGTTATCCTTGGAGAAAGGTGCACCACCTTTGTTTGGCTATCCACTCTAGGGTTTTCTTCCAGAATGATTCTTTGTCAAGGTTAAGGTGCTCGGGGGTGGCTTCAGCCTATGGTTGGGTGACAATATTGCTATATTGTCTATGGTTAAATGAGCACATCCATTATATTCTAACAAATACTAGGTAAATCACCTAGACAATCATGGGGTACATGCTATGTAAAATTCCAAGAGAATTGTGGTGTGAATGTTGTGATTTATCAATAAAAAATGTAGAGGTTTACCATTCCACAATGTTGGAAATCATCAAAAACGCAGAGATTTTCCATTTAAAACGCAGAGAATTATCATTAAAAAAAAATGCAGAGATTCACCATTCCTCAACATTGGAAACCATATAAAAAAACACAGATATTTTTCCATTTAAAACACTGGGAATTATCATTAAAAATGAAGAGGTTAATTAGAGTTTAATCAATCAACAACATAGAGTATAATCAAAATTTAATCAATCAAGAGGCAGAGAGCCAAAACGACTTTGAGAATCAAACACAGAGAAAGAAATGATGGTGGAATGGAGAGAATAAACACCCATGAGATAATTCCTTGCTGGGCAGAGAATGATCCTACAGTTATTATCCATGCACAGGAAAGAAGGGCACTTGAATCTAAGTCTTAAACACCGGAGTGAAGACAGTCGATTCGGCTCCTGGCTGACTTCTCAAGCATAAACTAATAACTTAAAGGATCATAGAACAAAGGATAAAACCACACTTTGCATCCATATCTTCTCCGTGGAGAAGCAAGTAATGAAATAAAAGAGCAATATAGAAATAAAGAAAACACAGGCAGGAGATACAAGAACATAGGCAAGGTTTTCAGTCCGAGGCTCATTCTAGCCACGCGCAAAGAGATAGTAACTCATAAATAAAGGATACAACATATAGCAAGGGTTCTTACTAAATAAATCAAGTGATAAGGGGATTACAATTACCGTAGGAATGCATGTGCAAGAAAAATCGTGGAAATGAAATCTTCAACCAAGTACAGAAAAATAAACATGTGTAAATTAAATTTCATTGCAAGTAACAACTTTAACATGCGTACCTTATCCAAACGTGAATGCTATGAATTTGTTGTCCTGCATGTGCTCCATCCATCTCCCTCTTGTCAACTGATGTGACCTCACCAGTATCTCCCAGCCAACGCTAGGGGTACACTTCTTCCCCATGAGCCCCCCGAGACGCGGGCCACACACACAATACTAGAGAATGCTAGCACCCAGCTCGCATTACAAGGTCGAGCTACCACTCGTTACCCGAGATGGGTATCCCAACTCCCACAAGAGAAAGCTCAATCAAGATAAAATTTCAGCAGCGTAACATCACACAAGCTAGATCTGATTCATACTCCTCCTCCACCATCTCTTTTATATAGTTTTCAAGTAATTGGTTTCCCAAATTCTAATTAAATTAATTTTTCATTTAATTAATTTAAAAAAACCTCCCCCGTACACATGTCGCCTGATCCCCTAGTTGCACCAGAAAATCAATTTTATTAATTAATTAAATATTTCTATTTCCCTCACCCATCTAAAAGCATTCCTAAAAATGCTCATCGGTGTCCCAAAATTCTCTTACAATTCTTAAATGACTTACGCCTTACTTAATTCCTAGTTGAGGTCATAAATAGAAAGTTCCAAGGGCTAGATTCCTTACTAAGTTTGACATTCAACCTTTTCTTTAAGTTTTCCCTTTTTTTTTAAGTTTCACTTTTTCTTTAAGTTTCCTTTTCTTTTAAGTTTCGCCTTCTTATAACTAAGTTCAGAATTAGTAGTTTAGATAAACAACCATTTACTCTTTTTATGAATTTAATCCTCCATTATAATTTCCCTTTTTGTTTTTACTTTAATAATTAAAGTTTGAATTTCTTTAGTTCTAAAAGAACCTTTAGTGAATTGAAATTTTATAAAAGGAATCTTAGTGAATTAAAATTTTATAAAAGAACCTTAGTGAATTAAAATTTTATATAAGGAACCTTAGTGAATTAAATTTTTATACAAAGAACCTTAGTGAATTAATTTTTTTATAAAAAGAACCTTAGGGAATTAAAATTTCCACTTCAATCCGGTTATATGTCTAATTAGTTGTTTTTTTTTTGTTCTAAGGTTCTACTCAAACCTAGGTTTTTAATTTACTATGCTTGGTGACAGTTCTTAAGGGAAAAATTAGTCATTAAAATTTACTTATCACATCATTCATTTTAAGGTTGACTAGGTTTATTCACTTACCAGTTAAAATCACGACATGCCCTTCAGGACGCACTACGTGATCCAAGGGTGCCACTCGCCTCTTTCCATTTTCCTTGCACGACATGCCCTTCAAGATGCACTATATGCTCCAAGGGTGCCACTCGCCTCTTTCTGTTTTCCTTGTGCGACGTGCCCTTCAAGACACACTATCATATATGTTATATGTATTACATATAACATATATGTTATATGTAATACACATAACATATATCATATGTGCTATGGTATATCATATATGATATAACATATATGTTATAACATATAACATCAACAACAATAACACGAGGAGATCTAGAAGGTATGGATTAGAGAGCTACCATTTTGTATTCATCTAGTCCAAAACTCTAGAACAAGTCATTGGATCGAACCCTTGAATCTGAGAAGAACTGATAATGAAGGACACCCCTAGCATGAGAGATAAGAGTCAAGGAAAACCATAGCATACTTGTGAATGGGGTTTTTTGAAATGAGCATGGTTTCGAGAGGTGGAGCGCCCCCTCCTCTCCATAAGAAGAAGATGAATTTAAGGCATTGGTATCTTCATTGAGTAAGACGGTTAGAAGATCTCCAACATGCTCATGCTTTGTCAAGAGGATGGAGGAAATCCAAAAAGTTTAGATGCCGACAAAAAATGCAAGGCATATGGCACTAAGTCCTGCATAGAGAGATTTTATTGGATAGTTTACATGGGTTTGTCCCTCCCCAAAATCCATGACGACCTTGATACAAAAGAGTTGGGTTGGAATCATCAAAGGAAAGCTTTCACATTATTTTTTTGGAATATGATTCTATACGTTTTACTTTGAAAATGAGGACATGGATCTTATTTTTCAAAATGGGCCATATTTTTATGGAACCAAAGGAATGTATTTGAACAAATGGACACCAAAATTCAACCTTGGAAATGATATCCTGTCGATAGTTCCAATCTGGTTTAGATTGCCACACCTCTCGTTGCACTGTTGGAACGATAAAGTGTTGAGGTTCATTGGGAATACTTTAGGGAATTACATAGACAAGGTAGAAACTAAGGATGGAATGATTCCATGTGTGTGAATTTGTGTAGAGGTATATTTGGAGAAGGCTTTACTAGAAGTAGTGCAGTTGGTCCTTGATGACTAGAAGATTATCCAAGTAGTGGATTACAAACAAATCCCCTTTAAATGTAAGAAATTCCATGAATATGGGAAGTTTTCCAAAAATTGTCCAAGAAATGTGGAAGCAAAGAAAGGACCTCAAGCAAAAGAGAATCAATGACATCAAGTAAAGAAAAAGAGAGTCAATGGAAAAAATGTTCCAACACAACAATCCAAACACAAGCCTTCAATAGTTAAAATACCACAACAAACAAAGGAAGCTTCTAAGGCTGACACATTTAGATATCAAGAAACAGGGGCCAAAGGAACTCCAACAGCAAGGAGAAAAGGGGAAGCATGTAACAATAATAGAAATAGGTATGAATCATTATCCCTTAAACAAATTGATGTTGTTAATGATGCATAGATCCATTTTCCAGAAAATGGCATCCATAACAATGGAAATTTAGAAAAAGATGTTAATTCTGAGTTCATTTCATCACCCGAGGTTGGGATTTGCCACCCTAATCAGGTCTAGGATCTCCCAATTCCTTCAATTGTGGTCCAATTAAAGCCATATTTTGGTTCATATTATTAGATTCCTTATGAAGAAGATGGTAGAATTGACGAGGACATGGAGGAGATAGTATTATGAGGAAAAACTCGAAGAGGGAATGGAATAAAACCTACAAAAGACAAAAGAGAATAAATGGAAGAAAAATAAATAGAACTAGGGAGACAACAGACCCTTCCTAATATAATGGGTAAAATAACCATAAGAAATCAAAGCATAATGAATCTATCGGGGGGTGGATTCCAAAAATCTATCAATAAGTGATGAATGTAGTCTATTGGAATTGTAGGGGATTAGGGAGTAAAGAAAAAGTGGAATCAACAATGATTTTGGTAAAAAGGGAAAATCCCTCAATTCTCCTAATCCAGGAGACAAAATTAGAAGAGAATGAAGCATTGCTCAGATGTGGAAAATTTTGGAAAAATAGTGAAGGACTAGCAGTTAGTGCTAGAGGGGCCTCAGGGGGATTGTGCACTATATGGAACAATGATCTCCAGTGGACAACTCACAATCATAAATCACATCATTAGATCTTTACTAGTCTAAAAATTTGGCAAACATGTAATGAGATAAATGTGGTTTATGTATATATTCCTTCTTTATATTTTGAAAAATGGGAGTGTTGGGATTATATAACACAGTTGAAAGGGTTGATTCATTTGCATAAAAACATAGTGGCGGGAGATTTTAATACCACTCTTTGTCAAAAGGAGAAAAGGGGAGGGAATATAGTGAGAGACCATTTAGAGAAAGGATGGAAGACCTCATCTCTTTATGTGATTTAGTAGATGTTAAACCTCAAAAAGGAAAATATACTTGGATGAACAAGCAGATAGGCCTTGGACATATAGTGGGAAGGATAAAAAGTTCTTGATATAGAGCTCTTTTTTGGAGAGCGATTTCACTGCCTCTTCTTGAATCATATCTTGGGAAACATTATATCACAAACCAATCTCGTTGTGTTTTAAGGAGGTGCCCAATTACAAGCCAATTCCTTTCTAGTTTAATCCCCTTTGGCTTGACGATAAAGTGGTGATTGAAATCATAAAGAGAACGTGGTTTAATTGGGTGATTGGATCCCTTTTTCATATATGGGAGTAGAAGCTAAAAATTACTAAGAAAGCGCTTAAGGAGTGGGAAAATAATCATTCATATCCCCCCAAAATTGAGGTTCAAGCTAATAAAGAGAAGTTATAAAGCATACATAACTAAATCAAGCTTAATCAAGTCACTCAAGGAATGGTAATGGAGGAAAGAGAGGATAAGAGCATTTGGATATTGAAGTCTAAGAGTTTATGGATGAAGGCAGGGGATAAGAGCATTTCCTACTTCCATAAACAAGCAAGAGATAGGTTATGGAGGAATAATGTTAAAGAGATAAAGAGTACCAATGGGGTGACCCTCAACACTTTTGACAAAATTAAGGAAGAAACTTTTATTCATTTTAAAGAACTATATAATGAAAAGGAGGGTGCGGAGCCAGAGGTTACAAATACAATGTTGAGTAATATTCCAAAAACCATCTCCTTGGATGAAAATGAAAAGATTATCGAGAGGGAATCAAAACAGGAAATACAAGATGCAATCAAGAAACTGGATACAGATAAATCTCTTGGGCCAAATGGTTTTACTATCCACTTTTATAGAGTTTGTTGAAACACTATCAAATATGATTTAGTGAGAATGTTCCAATATGTTTAGAAATCCTTTAGAATGGGAGGAGCTACAAATTCAACATTTCTCACCCTCATACCTAAAGAAGAAAATCCAGTGTCTTTTGCTAGGTTTAGACCGATCTCTTTATGAAAAAATTCTTACAAAATAGTAGAAAAAATCATAGCACCTAAGCTCAAAGTTTTTCTACCCAAAATCATATAAGAAAATTCAGGTGGTTTTCTGGAGAAAAGGAAAATCACAGATAATATAATTCAAGTAAAGGAAGCTATTCATACTAGTAAATGTAAAGGGGGAAAATGGATGATAATTAAGATTGACATGGCCAATGCATTTGAATGGGTTAGACACTCCTTTCTCTTTGATGTTCTCCATAAATTTGGATTAGTGAAAATTTCATTCGGTGGATTTCTGCTTATATCTTATATTAGCAATTCTTGAATTTCACCCTTGATCAATGGGCGCCCAACCCGTTTTTTTAATGCAGGTAGAGTATTAAGGCAAGGTGCCCCCCATATATATAGTGGTTTATATGGAAATTGGAGAATGATCAAGCTCATAATTTGCTTCCAAGATTTTAAATGGTCAGAGGAGTGAAAAACATAAACCACTCCCAGTTTGCAAATGATACTCTACTCTTGGGGGGAGCTTCAGTCACCATAGCCAAAAGGTTCAAAGCCAAATTGGAATTTTTTACTCAAGCATCCAAAGGCTTAATTAATCATCTCAAAATTCAAATATATTCCCGGAATGTGAGTCAAAATACTCTTGCAATTCTATCTAATGTTTTTCATTTTCCATACACGAATGATTGGAATTCTTTCACATATATGGGAATGCCTATTGTCTTCATTCTGCTACTTCTAACCTATGGAAACAAATTTTAAACATAATCAATTCAAAATTTTTGCAATGGGGAGCTCACTAGATAAGTCCAACAAGGAAAATTACACTCATCAAATCAGTGTTATTTGTTCTCCCTATTTATCAATGTTCATCTATCTTAGCTCCAATGGGTGTACAATAAAAAATAACAAAGGAAATTCGAAAGTTTTTGTGGCAAGGTGGAAAATCCATCAATAAGAGGATTTATATAATCAATTGGTCCTTAGTGAGGGCCTAAAAAATGCATGGTTGTTTAGGGATTCTTGACCCTAGATTGATGAATCTGGCCATGGGGGGAAAGATACTATAGAGAATAATTACTGGGAAATATGATTGGTGGAAAAAGGTCTTAGTCAATAAATACTTCACTAGAACTATAAAAATATGTTTGGATGAGCTTCCTATAGGTAGGAATGGTTCTCCCATATGGAAATGGATTAATACATTTGTGCCCATAATTCAATCAGATCTTACATGGGTTCTAGGAAATGGGGGTTCAATAGATATTTGGCATGATAATATAATGGGGAATAATCCCTTGGTACATATATAGGAGTTGGATCCTTTGAGGTGTTAGTTGGATTCCCTTGGAATTAGAGCTATTATTGATATATCTACTTGGAACACTGACGGGTGGTGGCAAGATTGGGATTTTAGAGAAGTTCCTTTGAGACTAACACCTCTAGTCCAGAAGATGAAATTCCTTTTGAGTGGATGTGCACCAAAAATCAGATCCAATCTTGATAAAAAATGCTAGGGACCATCCATATATATATAGTAAACAAGGGATACAAGTTGCATTTGGCTAATGCAACTCTTCCCCTTAAATATGCAATCTAGGAAAAAAAAATTGGAAAATTGATGGGATCCCTACAATAAACACATTTTGTTGGGCTTTAGCTCATGAGAGAATCCTAACAGAAGAAAAAATTGGCTAAAAGAGGGATCCATGGACCTTGAATATGTACTATATGCTTGGAAAATGAATAAACTATACCACATTTATTTTGAGAGTGTAGTTACATTGCAAATATTTGAGAAAAAGATTTGATGGGACTGGAGAATAAATTTCGCTAGCCAACAACGTGGAAATATCTTTTGGCGAATCGGGGTTTCAAATACAAGGGGCCCTTATGCACAAATAATAGTTTAAACAAGGATGGATAACACTTCCAAAGTATATATGTTGGAATATTTGGCTAGCTAGAAATAGAGCAATCTTTAGGCAGGAAGGAGTGGCCCCATAAGTTGTAGTAAATAAAGTGATATCCCTCTTAGATGAGCATTTTAATTTTAGAGAATATAATCAACCACTCAAGAAACAATTGGAAAGAGCAGAGGAGGAATGGCTAGCCTAGTTCAAATTCCAAAGAAAACCTACCCATAATGAAGCAAAAGTCACCCCTAAGTAGTTAGGATGGAAATTATGTATGATGAAAGGGAAGTTCCTTAATTGGAGAGTTGAACATATGCTATACTCTTTTCTTTGATGGAGCCTCAAAGAGGAATCTAGGGGTGGCAGGTGCAGGGGGGGTAATTTATGACCCAAGAGAAACAATTCTAGTAACATATTTGTGGGGATTGGGTTTGTTGTCTAACAATCTAACATAACGTTATGGACTCTAGCAAGGAATTAAGATCACCTTGGCCAACATAGTGAAGAAGCTTATTGTTTGCAGAGACTCACTTCTCCTCATAATCCACTTGAATAAAGACTCGGTTTCTATAGATGCAAGGCCGACCTCAGTTTTGTGTCGAATTAGTTAACAAGATTCTAAATTCTTGCAATTGAATTATTACCATATCTTAAGAGGAAATAATGAGGGCGCATACCAACTAGCGAATCAAGAAACAAAACAAGAGTTTGGAACTCTCATTATCAACAACAAGGTTCAATGGGAGGCTCTACCAGGATTTGAAATGACTTATGAGAAAGAAGCAGGACAAAATACTAGATTCAATAACAAAGAAGACACAAAATAAAAAGATGCAAAAAAATAAATTGGGAGTCCTTATAGCTATAAAGGAAAATGTATTTTAGAATTGTAAAATTCCTCAGAATATTTTTAAGTACTACACCTATATATATCAACCTTTTGTAATCTATACTAATATCCCATGAGATTTAGAAGATGGATTAGGTAGGATGAACTATAGTTTTGTATTAGGCTTAGCGGTGACTGATTTTGTACTCTCCATTGCGAATTTTCGACACTCTCTTAATATAATATCTCCCAGTTTTAGTTATTTTTTTATATGTAAAGTAGTTTAAAAATTCCATTATATATTATTTGGTGAAAGTGTTATTGAAATATAAAACATTTTTTAAATTTCATTTTTGTAATATTTCTATTTTGAAAAATATATTTTATATTACTGTCATATATGTGGAAATTGAGGAGATGAGAGAGCTAATAACAATGAGATCTTATTAATATTTAGTCATGTTCTCTTCATACACCAAATGAACCACTTTTCCCTATTTATGATGAGTGATGTAACATCATGATATAGAGATAAATATGATGGATCAAATTGGTTATTTAAACCACATAATGGCAAAAGCCTATATACAAATGGGAGAAAAATATACTCAATTAAAACAAATCCTACTCCTTTTGTATAATGCTTCATATTCTTAAGAAGAAATATTAATATAATGAAATGTTTAAGAAAACACTTATATTCAAATTTTGATTATATTTTCTCTAATGTTTTTGGAATGAATATCTATATTTTACTTTATAGAATTGACATTTGAAAAAGAAAATATGAATAATAACCATTATAAATTTTGGATATAAATATTTGTATTTCTATTTGTAATAATAATTAATGAAATTTTAATAAATTTAAAATATAAAATTATTCTCAATTTAATATGATATTAAAAACTACTTAAAAATAAAAAAAATAAATTTTATTTCATACCACACCCAAAATATAAAATTTAATTTTAAAATAAATGAGTTTACGAATAACAAAGTGTACTATTAACCAAAAAAAACCCTTTGAATATAAAACCAAAACCCTAAGAAAGAAAACTCTTAAACTTGAAGTAAATTCATTAAAAAACATTAACTACAAATTTTATGTTCCATCTTATTTTGGGTTTTTCAAATTTATAAAAAAATATAATTTTGAATGTGAGGGCACCAATTATATATATATATATATATATATATATATATATATATATATATATATATAAAATAATGGTAGAGTAATTAGTGATGACMACATTTTAAGCTATYTAGTTTGAAAACAAGTATTTTTTTTAAATTGTACATCATCTATTTTTATATATATATATATATATATATATATATTTATTGGTAGAGTAATTAGCGATGATCACATTTTAAGTTATCTAGTTTGAAAACAAGTATTTTTTTAAATTGTACATCATTTATTTTTATTATTATTATTATTATTATAAGKTGTGRATCATCCATTTTTATAAGTACATTCATATTCATATTAATTATRCATAATTAATTTTRAAATGTTAATTCCATTATTCTTCGTTTTCCCATGACCCACAACATGTTATTTAAAAATTATTAGTATTTATAGAATGGATCATGTTAAAAAATATTACATATARCTAACATTCTATGAGATGTATATATATAWTTTATATGGTTTATATTTTAGATATTTTTTATTCACTTAGTTGATAAGGTTGGATTAATTAGGATGGGTTTATATTGTTGAATGCTATTTCTGAAAACTTACATGAAAAARTTGAAATAGTTTRTTTATTAAAGACGAAAAAAAAWTKAGGATTTTATATTGGAAGAATAGAATTGATGACAAACCAAGGGAAGTTGTATGAAAGAAATAGCGTGATGACCCAAAAAGGGGTTSTTGTATTGGAAGACGAGCATGATAACAAAAACGRGAAAGTRTATTACGCAAATGAATAGGAAAAGGATATTTAAAAAAAAATAAATTAATCTTGAATATCATGCCTTTACAAAAACTTTAATGGTAGTGAATAGTAGATGGACATCACATTTATAATTTTTTAATTTCATGATAAAAATAAAACCAAGAAAAAAATAAGGATAATTTTTTAAGAGTGTTTTGATGTGTATGGATTAATGCTAGATATCAAGTTTAGCACTAGTTTTAAACATTAATTTTTTAGGTTTTTTTTATATTTTTTTGTGCTTTATCTAATGCATAGAGAGTGATTGCTTCATCAATGACACATACTGCTCCACCAATGATACTGTTCGATGTCATACAACATGCTCCATGACACTGGTTTTCTCATGTCTCTTACCTTCTACCTACATCATAGAATAAATACAATACTACATGTAGTCGCTCACTCTATCTTAGGTCAGAAGCACAACCAACAAGTTACCCTCTATACGATTCATCATCTGATTCAGAAAAATTCTCATTCGCCATGGAAAGTGAAACTCTTATTAGCTATATTCTTTCGCTAGGTGAGTCTTATTGTGCATGCTTTCGAGCTATATTTCCTTCTACTTGACTTGCCTTACGTAATAGGGGCCATTTGTCTTCACTTTAGACTAGAGGAGCATATCTTTTTCTTTCCTATTGAGATTCTGATTTCGAGACAGAGTTTTAGGTAAGAGATGAAAGTAATGGATTGGGATTGAAGTCCTAGTTCATCCTTACCTGAGATGAGCTAAGAACCATTGAACCTTAATATAAAAATAATACAATACATCAGAGTTAACAACAATACAGAGAAAAATATTGAGCCAAGCAACAAGTAATCAATAAACAACAACTTAATATTTATGGTAAGGTCTACATTTTTTTCAACATTTCCTTAACATTTTTATTGTATTAGCTAACATTAGAGAAACGCAATACTATAATTGAACCAACTACCAGTCCAGTGGAAAGAAAAATGAGAAAAAAGACAAAAAAAAATCGGGCCAAGCAACAAGTAATCAATAAGCAGTGACTTAATATTTACGGTAAGGTATACACTTTTTTTCAATATTTTCTTAATAGGTTTATTGTATTAGCTAACATTATAACAACAAAATAATAACACAATACCGGTGGAAAGAAAACTTAGAAAATTGAGAGTACCTGATTTGAATGGCAGAATTGAGAAGTACACCGCCCTCCTTGGATATATATTTGACATCTCTCGTTCTGTCTCTTTCTCTCTCCGATTTTTTTCTCAACAACTTTATAATTCTTTTGGGTGCCAACCATCTCAACTAGGTTGATCTCCAAAGGACCCTGAAGAGCTCTCTCCGTATGCACACGTAAAAGGGTGAGGCGCTTGCTGAAGGGGAAAAGTTTGAAAGGTCTTTATCACTTCATCATGGAGGCTAACCACTTCATCATGAGTTGCAGAGAGTCCCCCAAGTCCCCCTGAGAGAAGCCCGCACCAATCGTTAAAGGAATGGGAGTTAGCAACAATTAGAAACATGTGCTACCTACCTTCCATTGGAATACACAACACAATATAGAATGACAGCAAGTAGAACAAAACAACAAGCTTATAATTCAGGTGAAGTCTACATATCCAGGAGTGACCCTTGCTTCCCTTGCTATAATATATGTGAAATAACTATGCTTATAATTATTCTACCATTTATCATTCTTCTTGATATTTGAATGATCTGTTGTAACGACCCCTTCGTTACGACTACAAATAGAAGAGTACAATAGGTAATTTTTCTTTTAAACATTAGGAAATTAACGTCAACACATAATTCATAGAAATTCATAATCAACACAAAATCATAATTAAAAGCATTACAAGCAACACATCATTGTAATTAATAACGACACAAGCCAACACATCAACATAAATGATAGCAACACTTGATCAACACATAAACATAAATAGCAACACAGTTCAACACATCACAATCAACTGAATCAATTATAGATAATGATGAACCATATCGTTGAATATTAAATAACTACCCGCCCAACCTACCCTGCAAGATTAGGACCTCCAAGACACATAAGCAACGCTCAAGACCAAGATTCATCCGATTGATTTTTACCACTTAAGGTCTCAGGGATGTCGATTGTTCTAAGGAACACAAAGGTGTCTAAATCCCACTAATCCAATCAAAAATCATAACTCCAATATAGATTATAAGTCATACACTAACATTATCACGTGTCGCAAGAGAAATCTAACTACTAAACAATCATACATCAACTTTATTTAATCGTGCAAGAGTAAACAAATTCTAAAACAATCATACATCCACATAATCAATAGCCCAAGGGTAATCGTCAACTTTATTTTCATGGCACAAAAGTGATCATCAATTCTATCTTCATGGCGCAAGTAATCTAATCACAAAACCAATCCTACATCCACATAATTAATAGCGCAAGTAATCTAAGTACTTAATTGATCACACATCAACATTATATCTAGGTGCACGAGTAAGTTAAATACATAATCAATCAAAGGTAATTCAAGAATAGATTCATCGATCATGACCAACCATTCATTTCTTCATGTGCACAAATCATCTATTCTACTTATTCCATTATTCAACAATAATTAAGTGAAAAAAGGTGAAGAGAGCAAGACATAATGATTAATAAGATTACGAGGGCAATAGAAAGATCCATGTAAAATAATTGCGTCCAACAATTACACTCGCCCAAGTAAGATTCAATCAAGTCGAGCATCATTTGTTAACATTCCCATCTACTGTACTATATTATTATGCAATCTCACAAGAAATACAATTTACATACTCAAATGTAAGGGAAAATTAAATTTCATATTCATTAGAGAACCCATAAGATGATAAATCTTCTCAAGCAGTATAATACATTTAATGCTACTTGCATTAGGTATCCATCTATAAAGCAAAAGGATCATTCATAAACATCATTATTAAGAAGTCAAGGCTGGAATAACCCTCCTTAAGGAACTAAGAGGGTCAAACATAACTACAACAAGGAACGATTCCTAGGATACCTTACGCTTCTAAGGCAAGGGAACTATAAGAAATTTTACCCCTAAGGAAGAGTAAAGGAGAAACTCAGATACTGTCTTGCATATCCAAATAAGGACCTAAGTAGAGCATGACACAATAAGTAATGAAATGTAAATCTTGTATGTCCACTAGCATGATCATGGGTTAAGGATCAATGATGACCCAAAATTCATTTAAATAATTGAAAGCTATTAAATAATAAAGAGCTATTAAATATTACAAGTTATTAAATAATACCAAGCTATTAAATAATGCAAGATATTAAGTAATACCAAGCTATTAAATAATGCAAAACTATTAATTAATACCAAGCTTTTAGGTAGTACAAGTCCTGGTTGCAGTGATTTTTATAATGTGTTTATTAATTTAATAATGTTTTAATGCAGAGAGGTCAAGGGACAAGGGTGACGTGCCACCCTTAGCGCACCCAAACCAAATAGTTTAACACTAAGGAGGAAGATGAGACAATGTGTATGCACTTCTAGGTAATTCGTGATGGAGGAAAATGAGGCTCACATCCAAACGTCACAGATATCAAGGTAGAGTTCACCCCCAATTAAAGGGATTCGAAAAAGAGAATAAGAACAATGAAGGGATCCCATCCACAGGGAAGCAATGTGATAGCTGAAGTAAAAAATTAACAACCCATAACAATTCTGTAATGGGCAACGGTGGGATTACTATCTCAGAGCCATTATGAGGCAGATCGCTACAGGAGAGTGAGACTCTAAGTGTTGGAAGTAAAATTGTTACTGGTGCAAGATATCAAGTCACTTTCAGGAAGCTTGTTATAGTGAAGGTGGATTCAGTCGTTGAAGGGGGTGAACTTTCTGGAAGAATAAGAGAATTATGGAGGACGAAATCGCTACAATAAATCCGCCTATGGATGGCACCTTCACTCTTTGAGGAAAAACGAAAATTTCAGAAGGAAATCACTACAGGAAATCCACCTATGGATGGCACCTTCACTCTTTGAGGAAAAATGAAAATTTCAGAAGGAAATCGCTACAGAAAATCCACCTATGGATGGCACCTTCACTCCTTCAAATAAGGACATGAATAAATCTCTACTATTTCCAAAAAAAAGGCTCTAGATGCTTCTTGTGGCTCTTCACAACCCAGTCATCATTTTTTTAATTAATCTAAATTATGTAAAGAAATTAAATTAGTAAAACAAACTTCACACAACTTTTGTTTAATTTAACTATTATCTTTTTATCTAAACGTTACCTAGTTGATACTCCAATGCAACTTACTCAAATACATAAATATATCTAAGGATAAATTGAACGGATATTAGTCCTCCATATACTAACAATGAATAGTATACCCAAAACTCAATCAGTTCAATTATTGAATTAGATCTGAGGAAATTTTGAAAGCGAATATCAGTCCTTCGTTTATTAGTAGTGAATCATATTACATGGATAATTAAATTTCAAACTTCCTTTCTATAATGAACAAAATTAATATATTCCCATAATGACATGAATAAATCTCTGTTATTTCCAAAAAAAATGATAACTAAATTTAAAGTTATAATGCATGCCCATGGCAGCGACTACCGAAGTTCGAGATCTATATATATACATAAAATCCATTATTAACCATTTATTCTAAATTCAAGCATCAAGAGGCTTGCCAATTTGACATTATAGATATAATACAAAGATGGAAAAATTCTAAACTGAATATACATACAATTCAAAAATTATTACAATTACAATTCTCAATAAAAATGTTGTGACTGGCGATGAAGTACTTGATGATATTCCTCGGCACTGGCGCTCAATCCGTATCTCTCTTTCTAATCTTTGATACTTCACTGGTACCTCCCAATCAATGATAGGGGTACTCTTCTTTCCTTTTACCTCCCTGAGCCACAAAGGGGCCATGCAAACACACAACCATAAATCTTCTAGCTCCCAGCTTGCCTCGCAAGGTAGAGCCACCACTCTCTCTCAAGTTGGGTATCCCAATTCTCAGAAGTAAAACCAGTCAAACTTTCTACAGCATAACGTTTCCCATAACCAGTCTGATCCCTTTCTCATCTAGGCCATTTGTTTTATAGAATTTCCCCAAAACACATCCCCACCTGCACAATTAATTCGCTTATTGATTAAATAATTTATAATTATTTCCCAACTTACACTTGTCATTATTTCCTTAGGTTGCAAAAGTAATTCCAAATTTTATTTTAATTAAATTCAATTTCCCTCACTTTTCCTAAAAGCGCTCCTTAAATCACTCCTAGTTGTCTCTTTAGTCCCCTTATTCTCAATTAATGATTGATGCCTTTCTAAATCTGAGTTGAGTTAAAATAGGATTCTTCTCTAGTTAGACTAGTGTTAACTAGACTCAAGATACCTTTCTATGCATCCACAATATTTTATGCTTTATTCCTTTCTTATCTTAAATTCCAATTTGGCATTTTCTGCACACATGTGTATTGTATTAATTCTTTCGACTTATTTCATCCTTCTTAATTTATTGAATTGATTTACCTCTTTCCTATTTTATTTAAATTGTCAAATTTAGTTTTAGTATTCTCACCAAGCTTAGACTTAGGCTTAGACTTTTATTTGGGATTTAAAATTAACAATTTCAATCCTTAATTAATTAATTGATCTAGCAGTTCTGAAGAGTTTACAAGGTTAATTATTCGCTCAAGGTTTTCTAGGCCACCTAGATTCATAGACTCAAGTGCTACTTTCATGAGGTGCCCTTCAAAACTCACCCTATGCTCCAAGGGTGCCACTCGCCTTTGATTGGTTTTGGTAGTTTTCCAACCCCTGAGTCAACACTCCATTCAGATGTTGTGGTGAGAGATTAAGGGATTCTAAGGAATAAGGACCCTTCCTTATTGCACACCCCTTAGAAATTTTGGTGAGAAACTATCTCAGTCTACCCTCACGACATCGTGGACCTCTCGAACTAGGTAATTGTTAACCTACAATTCGAGCCACGACGAGAGTTCTAGTAGACTATGACAGGGACGCTACCACAACTCTCCCTCAATATCTAGTCTATGTGCATGACCCCTTTACTCCTTATTTGATTCATATTATAAAGAAATCGTCAACCTGCATCCATCAACGAAACATTGTCAACGATCCATATACAAAATCATACTATAATCAATCATATGTCACATATGCAGAAATGAAATACTCAAACCAATACAATCCACTCCCTAACTCAATCTGGAGTCCAAGGAGATCCATTGATGCCCTCGACACCCACAATATGTCAAGTGTTTTTCACACTCAGGGAAACTCGCTAATAGCATATGTCAACACACATATATCAAACAACATAAATCATAATCCATCAACATCATCATAAGAATCCATAAGTGAAACAAATAACCATATACTATAACCGGATCACTTGCACACAAGTGTCCTAAAAGAATAAGTCAATAACATGTGCTCGCAAGAGCATGGCGTTACATACACCCCCTCTTGTTTTAAACTTCATCCTGAAGTTGTACAGTATATAAAATGCAGTAAATAAAGCATCTAACAAGATCTATATGTCTAAACTATCAAATAAATATGGAAACTACTGGTGCATATCATATGCATCCTCCCAGGTAGTCGAGTGTGGACTATAATTGTCCCACTGGACCTTGACCAGATTGACTGTTCAACGTCGTAGTTTTCAATTGTGAGGGTCCAGAATGTGGATGGGATCCGTTGTGAGTGCACCCTCATCCGACACCTGCAGGGAACTCATGTTAATCACAAGTGTAGGATCACTAACATAATGTCTCAAAACAAATACATGAAAAACATCATGCATACACCTCAAATAATCAGGCAAGGCTAGTCTATAGGCCATGGGATATTTCCTTTCCACAACTTCGAAAGGTCCCACAAACCTAGGAGAGAGTTTAACACCCTTTCCAAAGTTAATCGAAGTCTTGTGAAGTTTCTCTCGCAAGAAAACTCGGTCGCAACTTCATAATTGCGATCAACACAATGCGCATCAACATACCTCTGCTTCTGATCTTGTGCCTCTTTACTCCTTTATCTTATCGTTTGCATTTTTTCTTCCATTTCTTGGATCACTTTTGGCCCTACCAAGACCCTTTCCTCAAGTCAATCCCATCTCAACGAATTTCGACAGGGTCGCTCGTAGAGAAACTCAAATGGTTCCATATTAATTGTACTTTGATAGTTGTTGTTGTACGCAAACTCTACCAGTGGAAATAACTCTTCCCAACATTTTTGTTGTTCCATTACATACATACACAACATATCTTCCAAAATTTGGTTCGTTTGTTCTGTCTTCCTGTCTATCTCAGGGTGATATGTTGTACTAGAGTTCAACTGTGTCCCCAAGGTCTCTTGGAAACTGGTCCAAAAACATCCCATAAACATTGATCCTCTATCGGATATGATCCTTTTAGGAACACCATGAAATATCACAATCTTGTTGATAAAAAATAGCTATGTCTGGTGCCTGATACATCATATGCACGGGAATAAAATGGGCACTCTTCGTCAGAGTTTCAACTACCACAAAAATCGAGTCGTTCCTTCTTGCCGTCAACGAGAATCCAACAATAAGGCCCATTGAAATGACCTCCCATTTCGATTCTGGAATAGCGTGTGGCTCTATTAATCTTGTCAGATGTCTATGTTCAGCCTTCACTTGCTAACATTCTAGAGATATCACCACGTAGCTAAATATGTATGCCTTCATTCCTTTCCAGAAAAATAAGGGCTTAAGGTCTTCCCTCATCTTCATGAGTCCAAGATGAGCCATGTACACTACTCTATGAGCTTCGTTTAAGATAAAACTTATCAATTCATCGTTAGGCGGTACGTAAATCCGGTTATTATACCTCATCAATCTGTTGTTGTCCAATGCATATCCTTCAAAATTTGGTACCAACATGGTATCTTGTCTGATATTTTCCTTAACCTCTTTATATCACTCATCGTCGCATTGTATAGTTAGAATCTTTTCTTGAAGATTCGTTTGAAGAGGTATCACCAAAAATATGTGTGGTCTTTGACTCAATGCATCTACCACTTTTTTCACTGTTCCTTTTATGTAAGAAATATCAAAATTGTATTCTCTAAGCAATTCTGACCAATGGCTTTGTCGCATGTTCAAGTCACTTTGCATAAATATGTGTTGCAATCCACAATGATTTGTTTTTAGTTTGAATTTCCATCCAATCAGATAGTGTCTCCACACTCTCAAGGCATACACAATGGCCAATAACTCCAAATCATGTGTTGCGTAGTTATCCTCATGCCTTCTTAATTTCCTTGATATGTAAATGATCACTTGACCATCTTGCATCAAGACTTTGCCTAAGTCTTCCTTGGATGCATCTGTGTATACCAAGAGTTCCTTGTCCATGTCATGGACTTTCAGTATTGGCGTTGTCATCAACAAATCCTTGAGCCTTTGAAATGATTTCACGCACTTCTCGATCCATTCAAACTTCTTGTTTTTCTTTTGCAATTCTGTGATCAGATTCGCTATCTTCGAAAAAATTTCGACGAACTGTCGGTAATATCTGGATAAACACATAAATATGCGTACTTTCGATACGTTTTTCGACGCATGCCATTCCATAATATCCTATACCTTCGCTATATCCACAATGATGCCTTCAACGGAGATAACATTCCCAAAGTAATGAATCCTCGATTGATAAAAAGAACATTTCGACAGTTTCCCATATAATTTGTTTTCTCATAAACATTGTAGTACCAAGCGCAAATGTTTGTCATGTTCTTCCGTCGTCTGAGAATATATCAATATGTCATCAATGAATACTTGAACAAACTTTTCCAAGTATTCACGGAACACCCCATTCATCAAGATCATGAATACCCTCGGGGCGTTTGTCAGTCCAAATGGTAAAACGGTAAACTCGTAGTGTCCGAACCTCATCTTGAAAGTGGTCTTAGGAATGTCTTCCTCTTTAATTCATAACCGGTGATAACTAGATCTCAAGTTGATCTTTGAAAACAATTCCGTGCCTTTCATTTGATCAAACAAATCATCTATTCTTGGCAATAGATATTGGTTCTTGATCATCACCTTTTTCAATTGATGGTAGTCAATGCAAAGTCTCCATGACCCATCCTTCTTTCTTTTGAAAATAACAGGCACACCCAAAGGTGACACACTTGGATGTATAAATCCTAGGTCCAACAACTCCTTCAATTTCATTTTTAAATCATGTAACTCAGGTGTCGACATCCAATAAGGTGTTCTTGTTATCGGTTCTGTTCCAGGTTTCAAGTCGATGGTAAACTCCAACTCTCTTTCGGGCGGCAATCCTGGTAACTCTTCTGGGAACACATAAAAAAATTCTCGTACTATTGAAAGGTTTTCTAATCCTTTCACCCCGCCTTTTTCGTTTAGCGTTAAGATTGCATATAGCTTACATCCTTTGTGCATGCTCTTATGTAGTTGTAGGGAAGAAATGAACCTCAAGGACACTCCATGGTTTCTTCCTACAATCATTCTTATCTGTCCCTCATCATCGATCAAACTCAACCGCTTCATCTTACAGTTGAGTATCGCATCATGCGATTTCAACCAATCCATACTGATCATGATGTCATAAGATCCTAATATCGTGACATATAGGTCAGACCTTGTTACAAAATCTCCCAAGTTAATGAGACAGTCCACAACCTTTCCTCCAACCTTTTGTTTGGCACCCGAAGCCATTTCTATGTATCTAAACTCATCTTGCTCGACAAAATTTTTGGTCTTTCGTTTTGCTTGCCTGGATCTATCAAAATACTAAAATTTTGGTTGAATATGGTACCTAACTTCTCGAGCATAGTGGACTGGTGCTCGTCGTGGTAGTTATTCACCATTTCATGAATCCTGTGGGCCTTGCCCAAATCTACAACTGTAGTGTCTCTTGTTGATCTGGCCGCTCTGGCCTTATCAACCAAATAGTCTCACTGGTAATGTGGCTCTCCACATTTCCAACATCTGATCTTCAGTCCAATACTCTTGGTCCCCGAAGTAGAAGCTGCTGGCCTACCAGCCTGAAATCTTGGTATGTTCTGTTGGACAGGCCTAAATTGTTGCTACTGTGGGCGACGTTGTTGCTCATGTTGTGGTCCTCTGTAGGGAGTCCTATACTTAGGAGTCAGTCATCATGGTGTCATGAACGTGGATCCTCTTGATGTATCTCTATACCTTGATGTCTTTCTGGTTGGTGTCTGATATTGCTTCTCACCAAATGTCACCTATCCAGTCGGTCTCACAGGAGTCCTTCCCTCACCCCCACTGGTCAACTCTTCCTCATTTATGAGGGCCTTTTGGACTACATTGTGCAACATCTGAGGCATTAGGATCCTCACCTTCACATGAATGTTGATGTTAAGGCTGAACACAAACTTGTTGACATGCAGCTTCTCGGTGTTCAAATGTGGAGCATACTTAAGCAGCTCCATGAATCAGGCCTCATACTCGGGCACCATACGAACACCTTGTTGTAAGGCATTGAACTCATTGAGTTGGTGTACAATGAATTCCTCTAACAAATACCTCTTCCGGAACCGTTCCCCAAAATACTACCATGACATGTCTTCGATGACCATGTTCAATTGAGGTAGGAGCATCTTCCACAATAGAAGAGTGCTTCACTTCAGCTGAAATACCATCATGCGGACCTTCATGTTGGAGGTATAGTCACGAAGTTTGAATCACATCGCCATGTTCTCCAATCAAGCCTCAATAATTGAGCCATCCGTGGCACCCATGAACTCGGGAAACTTAACCTTCTTGAGTTCTCTGTGAATACTACCACTGCCAGCTGGAGCACGTTGTGAACCCTCATTGGGTACAAGTTCCCTAGTCTCATCTCTATCTAGTTGGTTAATCAGGGCCTCTGACATCCTCTGAAAGGACCTTATCATACCAACCACATCCCCGCAAAAATATTCTCCTATCCAAAGACTTGTTCTTCTCCTTGGGGGTTAGACCCCTCTGGCGTGGATGCTACTGGAGGCATTGCACCTCTGCCCCTAGAACCACATCATCCACCTCCACGACGTCCTCTAACCATGATTACTCCCAGGGACAAATTTAAATTTTAATTAGAGATAAGTTATTACTTAAGTATGTAATACGGTGGAATGTGCAATGATCCCAAGTTGCAGGGTTGAACCCACTCCGATACCATATGTAATGGCCCCTCCATTACGACTAGGACTAATGAAGTACAATAGGTAAAAAAAAAATTTAAGCATTAGGAAATTAACATCAACACATAATTCATAGCAACACATAATCAACAAGACATCACAATTAAAATCATTACAAGTGACACATCATTGTAATTAATAACAACACAAGCCGATGCATTAACATAAATGATAGTGACACATGATCAACACATAAACATAAATAGTGACACAGTTCCACACATCACAATCAAATGAAGAAATTATAGATAATGATCAACCATATCGTTGAATATTAAATAACTACCCACCCAACCTACCTTGCAAGGTTAAGACCTCCAGGACACATTAGCAACGCTCAAGAACATGATTCATCCAATTGATTTTTACCACTTAAGGTCTCAGGGATGGTGATTGTTCTGAGGAATAAGGAGGTGTCTAAATCCCACTAATCCAATCACAACTCATAACTCCAGTCTAGATTATCATTCATACACTAACATTATCACATGGTGCAAGAGAAATCTAACTACTAAACAAGTATACATCAAATTTATTTAATCGCGCAAGAGTAAACAAATTCTAAAACAATCATACATCCACATAATCAATAGCGCAAGAGTAATCGTCAACTCTATTTTCATGGCACAAAAGTGATCATCAGATCTATCTTCATGGCGCAAGTAATCTAATCACAAAACCAATCCTACATCCAGATAATTAATAGCACAAGTAATATAAGTACTTAATTAATCACACATCAACATTATATCTAGGTGCACGAGTAATCTAAATACATAATCAATCAAAGGTAATTCAAGACTAGATTCATTGACCACAACCAACCATTTATTTATTCATGTGAACAAATCATCTATTCTAGTTATTCCATTATTCAACAACAATTAAATGCAAAAGAGTGAAGAGAATAAGACATAATGATTAATAAGATTATGAGGGAAATAACAAGATCCATGTAAAATAATTGCATCCAACAATTACATTCGCCCAAGTAAGATTCAATCAAGTCAAACATCATTTGTTAACATTCCCATCTACTGTAATATATTATTACGCAATATCATAGGAAAAACAATTTACATACTCAAATGTAAGGGAAAGTTAAATTTCATATTCATTAGATAACCCATAAGATGATAAATCTTCTCAAGAAGTATAATACATTTAACGCTACTTGCATCAGGTATCCATCTATAAAACAAAAGAATAATTCATAAACATCATTATTAAGAAGTCAAGGTTGGCATAACCCTCCTTAAGGAACAAAGAGGGTTAAACATAACTATAACAAGGAAGGATTCCCAGGCTACCTTATGCTTCTAAGGAAAGGGAACTATAATAATTTTTACCCCTAAGGAAGAGTAAAGGAGAAACTCAAATATTGTCTTGCATATCCAAATAAGGACCTAAGAAGAGCATGACACAATAAGTAATGAAATGCGGACCTTGTATGTCCGCTAGCATGATCATGGGTTAAGGACCAATGAAGACCCAAAATTCCTTTAAATAATTGAAAGATATTAAATAATAAAGAGTTATTAAATAATACCAAGCTACTAAATAATGCAATTTATTAAGTAATACGAAGCTATTAGTTAACACCAAGATTTTAAGTAGTACAAGTCCTGGTTGCAGTGCTTTTTATAATGTGTTTATTAATTTAATAATAAGTTTTAATGAAGAGAGGTGAAGGGACAAGGGTGGTGGGCCACCCTTAGTGCACCCAAACCAAATAGTTTAACGCCAAGGAAGAAGATGAGACAATGCGTCTGCACTTCCAGGTAATTCGTGATGGAGGAAAACGATGCTCACATCCAAACATCATGGATATCAAGGTAGAGTTCACCTCCAATTAAAGGGTTGCGGAAAAGAAGAACAATGAAGGGCTCCCATCGACAAGGAAGCAATGTGATAGCTAAAGTAAAAAATTAACAAGCCATAACAATTCTTGAAGGGGAAACGATGGGATTACTATCTCAGAGATGTTATGAGGCATGTCGCTATAGGAGAGTGAGCCTCTAAGTGTTGGAAGTAAAATTGTTACTGGTGCAAGATATCAATTCGTTGTCAGGAAGCTCGTTATAGTGAAGGTGAATTCAATCATTGAAGGGGGAAAACTTTCTGGAAGAATAAGAGAATGCTAGAGGACGAAATCACTACAGGAAATCTACCTATGGATGGCACCTTCACTCTTTGAGGAAAAAGAAAAACTTCAGAAGGAAATTGCTTAAGGAAATCTGCCTATGGATGGAACCTTCACTCTTTGAGGAAAAACAAAAATTTCGGAAGGAAATTGCTACAATAAATTTGCCTATGGATAGCACCTTCACTCCTTCCAATATTTACATGAATAAATCTCTACTATTTCCAAAAAAAAGGCTCTAGATTCTTCTCGTGGCTCTTCACAACCCAGTCATCATTGTTTTGATTAATCTAAATTATGTAAAGAAATTAAATTAGTAAAACAACCTTCACACGAATTTTGTTTAATTTAACAATTATCTTTCCATCTAAATATTACCTAGATGATACTCCAATGCAATTTACTCAAATACATAAATATATCTAAGGAGAAATTGAACAGATAGCAGTCCTCCATATACTAACAATGAATAGTATACCAAAAACTCAATCACTTCATTTATTGAATTAGATCTGAGGCAATTTTGAAAGAGAATATCGTTCCTTCATTTATTAGTAGTGAATTGTATTACATGGATAATTAAATTTTGCACTTCCTTTCTATAATGAAAAAAATTAATATATTCCCATAATGACATGAATAAAGCTCTGCTAGTTCCAAAAAATACTGATAACTAAATTTAAAGTTGTAATGCATGCCCATGGCAGCGACCACCGAAGTTCGAGATCTATTTATATACATAAAATCCATAAATCAACCATTTATTCTAAATTAAGGCATCAAGAGGCTTTCCAATTTGACATCAGAGATATAATATAGAGATGGAAAATTTCTAAACTTCATATATATGCAATTCAAAAATTATTACAATTACAATTCTCAATAAAAATACCGTGACTGTCGATGAAGGACTTGATGATATTCCTGGGCACTGGCTCTCCATCTGACTCCCTCTTGCTAATCTCTGATACTTCACAGGTACCTCCCAACCAATGTTAGGGGTACTCTTCTTCCCCCTTATCACCCTGAGCCGCAAAAGGGCCACACACACACACAACCAGAAATCCTCTAGCTCCTAGCTCGCCTCGCAAGGTAGAGCCACCACTCTCTCTCAAGATGGGTATGCCAACTCTCACATGTAAAACCAATCAAAATTTATGCAGTATAAATTTTCCCATAACCAGTCCGATCCCTTTCTCATCTAGGCCATTTGTTTTATAGAATTTTCCCAAAACACATCCCCACTTGCACAATTAATTCACTTATCAATTAAATAATTTAGAATTATTCCCCCCCTTACACTTGTCATTCTTTCCTTAGGTTGCACAAGTAATTCCAAATTTTATTTTAATTAAATTCAATTTCCCTCACTTCTCATAAAAGCACTCTTTAAATCACTCCTAGTTGTCTCTTTATTCCCCTTATTCCCAATTAATGACTGTCGCCTTTCTAAATCTGAGTTGGGTTAAAATAGGATTCTTCTCTTGTTAGACTACTGTTAACTAGACTCTAGATACCTTTCTATGCGTACACAATCTTTTATCCTTTATTCCTTTCTTATATTAAATTCCAATTTGGTATTTTCTGCACACATGTGTATTGTATTAATTATTTAGACTTATTTCATCCTTCTTAATTTCTTAGATTGATTTACCTCCAAGACACATAAGCAATGCTCAAGCCCAGGATTCATCCGATTGATTTTGACCACTTAAGGTCTCAGGGATGGCAACTGTTCTAAGGAACACATAGGTGTCTAAATCCCACTAATCCAATCAAAAATCATAACTCCAATATAGATCTAAGTCATACACTAACATTATCACGTGGCACAAGATAAATCTAACTACTAAACAATCATACATCAACTTTATTTAATCACACAAGAGTAAACAAATTCTAAAACAATCATACATCCACATAATCAATAGCCCAAGAGTAATCATCAACTTTATTTTCATGGTGCAAAAGTGATCATCAATTCTATCTTCACGGTGCAAGTAATCTAATCACAAAACCAATCCTACATCCACTTAATTAATAGCATAAGTAATCTAAGTACTTAATTGATCACACATCAACATTATATCTAGGTGCACGAGTAAGTTAAATACATAATCAATCAAAGGTAATTCAAGACTAGGTTCATCGATTGTGACCAACCATTCATTTCTTCATGTGCATGAATCATCTATTCTACTTATTCCATTATTCAAAAATAATTAAGTAAAAAAAGGTGAAGAGAATAAGACATAATGATTAATAAGATTACGAGCGCAATAGCAAGATACATGTAAAACAATTGCGTCCAACAATTACACTCACCCAAGTAAGATTCAATCAAGTCGGGCATCATTTGTTAACATTCCCATCTACTGTAATATATTATTACGCAATCTCACAATAAATACAATTTACATACTCAAATGTAAGGGAAAATTAAATTTCATATTCATTAGAGAACCCATAAGATGATAAATCTTCTCAAGTAGTATAATACATTTAACGCTACTTGCATTAGGCATCCATCTATAAACCAAAATGATGATTCATAAACATCATTATTAAGAAGTGATGGCTGGAATAACCCTCCTTAAGGAACTAAGAGGGTCAAACATAACTACAACAAGGAAGGATTCCTAGGCTACCTTACGCTTCTAAGGAAAAGGAACTATAAGAAATTTTACCCCTAAGGAAGAGTAAAGGAGAAACTCAGATACTGTCTTGCATATCCAAATAAGGACCTAAGCAGAGCATGACACAATACGTAATGAAATGCGGACCTTGTATGTCCACTAGATTGATCATGGGTTAAGGATCAATGAAGACCCAAAATTCCTTTAAATAATTGAAAGCTACTAAATAATAAAGAGCTATTAAATAGTACAAACTATTAAATAATACCAAGCTATTAAATAATGCAAGCTATTAAGTAATACCAAGCTATTAAATAATGAAATATATTAATTAATACCAAGCTTTTAGGTAGTACAAGTCTTGGTTGAAGTGCTTTTTATAATGTGTTTATTAATTTAATAATGTTTTAATGCAGAGAGGTCAAGGGACAAGGGTGATGTTCCACCCTTAGCGCACCCAAACCAAATAGTTTAACACCAAGGAGGAAGATGAGACAATGCGTATGCACTTCCAGGTAATTCGTGATGGAGGAAAATGAGGCTCACATCCAAACGTTGTGGATATCAAGGTAGAGTTCACCCCCAATTAAAGGGCTGCAAAAAAGAGAATAAGAAAAGTGAAGGGATCCCATCGACAGGGAAGCAATGTGATAGTTGAAGTAAAAACTTAACAACCCATAACAATTTTGTAAGGGGAAATGGTGGGATTACTATCTCGGAGTTGTTAGGAGGCAGATCTCTATAAGAGAGCGAGCCTCTAAGTGCTAGAAGTAAAATTGTTACTGGTGCAAGATATCAATTCACTTTCAAGAAGCTTGTTATAGTGAAGGCAGATTCAGTCGTTCAATGGGGTGAACTTTCTAGAAGAATAAGAGAATTATGGAGGACGAAATTGCTACAAGAAATCCTCCTATGGATGGCGCCTTCACTCTTTGAGGAAAAATGAAAATTTCAGAAGGAAATCGCTACAGGAAATCCACCTATGGATGGCACCTTCACTCTTTGAGGAAAACCTAAAATTTCAGAAGGAAATCGCTACAAGAAATCCGCGTATGGATGGCACCTTCACTCCTTCTAATAAGGACATGAATAAAGCTCTGTTATTTCCAAAAAAAAGGCTCTAGATGCTTCTTGTGGCTCTTCACACCCAAATCATCATTGTTTTAATTAATCTAAATTATGTAAAGAAATTAAATTAGTAAAACAACCTTCACATGACTTTTGTTTAATTTAACTATTATCTTTTTATCTAAACGTTACCTAGTTGATACTCCAATGTAATTTACTCAAATACATAAATATATCTAAGGAGAAATTGAACGAATATCATTCCTCCATATACTAACAGTGAATAGTATACCAAAAACTCAATCAATTCAGTTATTGATTTAGATCTGAAGCAATTTCGAAAGAGAATATCGATCCTTCGTTTATTAGTAGTGAATTGTATTACACTGATAATTAAATTTCACACTTCCTTTCTATAATGAATAAAATTAATATATTCCCATAATGACATGAATAAATCTCTTCTATTTCCAAAAAAACTGATAACTAAATTTAAAGTTGTAATGCATGCCCATGGCAGCGACCACCGAAGTTCGAGATCTCTATATATACATACAATCCATTATAACCATTTATTCTAAATTCAAGCATCAAGAGGATTGCCAATTTGACATTAGAGATATAATAAAGATATGGAAAATTTCTAAACTGAATATATATACAATTCAAAAATTATTACAATTACAATTCTCAATAAAAATATTGTGACCGACAATGAAGGACTTGATGATATTCCTTGGCACTGGTGCTCCGTCCGTATCTCGCTTGTTAATATCTGATACTTCACTGGTACCTCCCAACCAATGCTAGGGGTATTGTTCTTCCCTTTTATCCCCCCGAGTCGTAAAGGGGCCATGCACACACACAACCAGAAATCCTCTAGCTCTTAGCTTGCCTCGCAAGGTAAGCCACCACTCTCTCTCAAGCTGGGTATCCCAATTCTCAGAAGTAAAACCAGTCAAAATTTATACAACATAACATTTCCCATAACCAGTCTGATCCCTTTCTCATCTAGGCCATTTGTTTTATAGAATTTCCCCAAAACACATCCCCACTTGCACAATTAATTCGCTTATCGATTAAATAATTTAGAATTATTCCCCAACTTACACATGTCATTATTTCCTTAGGTTGCAAAAGTAATTCGAAATTTTATTTTAATAAAATTCAATTTCCCTCACTTTTCCTAAAAGCGCTCCTTAAATCACTCCTAGTTGTCTATTTAGTCCCCTTATTCCCAATTAATGATTGACGCCTTTCTAAATCCGAGTTGAGTTAAAATAGGATTCTTCTCTAGTTAGACTAGTGTTAACTAGACTCGAGATACCTTTCTATGCGTACACAATTGTTTATGCTTTATTTATTTCTTATCTTAAATTCCAATTTGGTATTTTTTGCACACATGTGTATTGTATTAATTCTTTAGACTTATTTCATCCTTCTTAATTTATTGAATTGATTTACCTCTTTCCTATTTTATTTAAATTGTCAAATTTAGTTTTAGTATTCTCACTAAGCTTAGACTTAGTCTTAGAATTTTATTTGGGATTTAAAATTAATAATTTCAATCCTTAATTAATTAATTGATCCGACAATGGTCAAGATTTTACAAGGTTAATTATTCTCTCAAGGTTTTCTAGGCCACCAATATTCATTGACTCAAGTGTTGCTTTCATGACGTGCCCTTCAAGACTCACCCTATGCTCCAAGGGTGCCACTTGCCTTTGACTGGTTTTGGTAGTTTTCCAACCCCTGGAGTCAACACTCCATTCGGGTGATGTGGTGAGAGACTAAGGGCTTCTAAGGAATAATGACCCTTCCTTATTGCACACCCCTTAGAAATCTTGGTGAGCAACTATCTCAGTCTACCCTCACGACATCGTGGACTTCTCGAACTAGGTAATCGTTAACCTACAATTTGAGCCACGACGAGAGTGCTAGTAGGCCGTGACAGGGACGCTACCACACCTCTGCCTCAATATCTTCTCTATGTGCATGGCCTCTTTACTCCTTATTTGATTCATATTAGCAAGAAATCGCCAACCTGCATCCATCAACAAAACATTGTCAACGATCCATATACAAAATCATACTATAATCGATCATATGTCACATATGCAGAAATGAAATACTCAAACCAATACAATCCACTCCCTAACTCAATCCAGAGTCCAAAGAGATCCATTGATGCCCTCGACACCCACAATCTGACAAGTGTTCTGCACACTCAGGGAAACTCGCCAATAGCATATGTCAACAGACATATATCAAACAACATAAATCATAATCCATCAACATCATCATAAGAATCCATAAGTGAAACAGATAACCATATGCTATAACCGGATCACTTGCACACAAGTGTCCTAAAAGAATAAGTCAATAACATGTGCTTGCAAGAGAAGGATGTTACATACACCCCCTCTTGTTTTAAACTTCGTCCCAAAGTTGTACAATATATAAAATGCAGTAAATAAAACATCTTACAAGATCTATATGTCTAAACTATCAAATAAATATGGAAACTGCTGGCGCATATCATATGCATCCTCCCAGGTAGTCGAGTGTGGACTATAATTGTCCCACTAGACCTTGACCTAATTGATTGTTCAACGCCATAGTTGTCTATTGTGATGGTCCAGAATGCGGATGGGATCCGCCGTGAGTGCACCCTCATCCGACACCTGCAGGGAACTCATGTCAATCACATGTGTAGGATCACTAACATAATGTCTCAAAACAGATGCATGAAAAACATCATGCATACGCCTCAAAGAATCAGGCAAGGCTAATCAATAGGCCACGATCTCTTTCCTTTCCACAACTTCGAAAGGTCCCACAAACCTAGGAGAGAGTTTAACACCCTTTCCAAACTTAATCAAACTCTTGTAAAATTTCAGCCGCAAGAAAACTCGGTCACCAACTTCATAATTGCGGTCAACGCAATGCGCATCAACATACCTTTTCTTCCGATCTTGCACCTCTTTACTCCTTTGTCTTATTAATTTCATTTTTTCTTCCATTTCTTGGATCCCTTCTGGCCCCCAGGACCCTATCTTCAAGTCAATCCCAACTCAAAAACTTTCAATACAGTTGGCCGTAGAGAAACTCAAATGGTTCCATATTAATGGTACTTTGATAGTTGTTGTTGTACGCAAACTCTACCAGTGGAAAAAACTCTTCCCAACGTTTTTGTTGGTCCATTACATACATACGCAACTTATCTTCCAAAATTTGGTTCGTTTGTTCTATCTTCCCATCTGTCTTAGGGTGATATGTTTTACTAGAGTTCAATTGTGTCCCCAATGTCTCTTGGAAACTGGTCCAAAAACATCCCATAAACATTGATCCTCTATCGGATATGATCCTTTTAGGAACACCACGAAATCTCACAATCTTGTTGATAAAAAATATAGCTATGTCTGGCGCCTGATACGTCATACACACAGGAATAAAATGGGCACTCTTCATCAGAGTGTCAACTACCACGAAAATCTAGTCATGCCTTCTTGCCGTCAGCGACAATCCAACAATAAGGTCCATCAAAATGACCTCCCATTTTGATTCTAGAATAGCATGTGGCTCTATTAATCCTAACGGATGTCTATGTTCAACCTTCTCTTGCTGACATTCTAGACATATAACCACGTAGCTAACTATGTATGCCTTCATTCCTTTCCAGAAGAATAAGGGCTTAAGGTCTTCCCTCATCTTCATGACTCCTAGATGAGCCATGTACACTGCTCTATGAGCTTCGTTTAAGATCAAAATTCTCAATTCGTCATTAGGAGGTATGTAAATCTGGTTATTATACCTCATCAATCCGTCGTTGCCTAATGTATATCCTTCAAACTTTGGTACCAACATGGTATCTTGTCTGATATTTTCCTTAACCTCTTTATACCAATCATCGTCGCATTGTATAGTTAGAATCATTTCTCAAAGATTCATTTGAAGAGGTATCACTGAAAATATGTGTGGTCTCCGACTCAACGCATTTACCACTTTGTTCATTGTTCCTTTTATGTAATAAATATCAAAATCGTATTCGCTAAGAAATTCTGACCAATGGCTTTGTCGCACGTTCAAGTCACTTTGCATAAATATGTGCTACAATCCACAAAGATTTGTTTTTAGTTTGAATTTCCATCCAATAAGATAGTGTCTCCACACTCTCAAGGCATACACAAAGGCCAATAACTCCAAATCATGTGTTGTGTAGTTATTCTCATGCCTTCTTAATTTCCTTGAGATGTAAATGATCACTTGACCGTCTTGCATCAAGAATTCACCTAATTATTCCTTGGATGCATCTATGTATACCAAGAATTCCTTGTCCATGTCGGGGAATTTCAGTATCGAGATTGTCGTTAACAACTCCTTGAGCCTTTGAAATTCTTTCGCACACTTCTCGGTCCATTCAAACTTCTTATTTTTATTTTGCAATTCCGTGATCAGATTTTATATCTTCGAAAAACTTTCGATGAACCGTCTCTAATATCTGAATAAACCCATAAATATGATGAACCGTCTCTAATATCTGAATAAACCCATAAATATGCATACTTCCGGTATGTTTGTCGATGCATGACATTCCATAATAGAATATACCTTCGTTGGATCCACAATGATGCTTTTGCCTGAGATAACATGCCCTAAGTAATGAATCCTCGATTGATGAAAAGAGAATTTCGTCAGTTTCCCATATAATTTGTTTTTTTGTAAACACTGTAGTACCAAGTGCAAATGTTCGTCATGTTCTTCCGTCGTTTGAGAATATATCAATATGTCATCAATGAATACTTGAACAAACTTGTTCAAGTATTCGCAGAACACCCCATTCATCAAGCTCATGAATACCCTCAGGGCGTTTGTTAGTCCAAACGGTAAAATGGTAAACTCATAGTGTCTGAACCTCGTCTTGAAAGTGGTATTAGGAATGTCTTCCTCTTTAATTCATAATTGGTGATAACCTAATCTCAAGTTGATCTTTGAAAACAATGTCGCACCTTTCATTTGATCAAACAAATCATATATTCTTGGCAAGGGATATTGGTTCTTGATCTTCACCTTGTTCAATTGATGGTAGTCAATGCAAAGTCTCCACGACCCATCCTTCTTTCTTTTGAAAATAACAGGTGCACCCAAGGGTGACACACTTGGACGTATAAGTCCTAGGTCCAACAACTCCTTCAGTTTCATTTTCAAATCCTATAACTCAAGTGTCGACATCCGTTAAGGAATTCTTGCTATCGGTTATGTTTCAGGTTTCAATTCGATGGTAAACTCCAACTCTCTTTTGGGTGATAATCCTGGTAACTCTTCTGGGAACACATCAACAAACTCTCATACTACCGAAATGTTTTCTAATTCTTTCACCTCTCCTTTTTCATTTAGCACTAAGATTGCATATAGCTTACATCCTTTGTGCATGCTCTTATGTAGTTGTAGGGAAGAAATGAACCTCAAGGACACTCCATGGTTTCTTCCTACAATCATTCTTCTTTGTCCCTCATCATCAGTCAAACTCAACTGCTTTGTCTTACAGTTGAGTATTTCATCATGCGATTCCAACAAGTCCATAACGATCATGATGTCATAAGATCCTAAGATCGTGACATATAGGTCAGACCTTGTTAAAAAATCTCCTAATTTAATGCGACAGTCCACAAACTTTCCTCCAACCTTTTGTTTTGCACCCGAATCCATTTCTACGTATCTAAACTCGTCCTGCTCAACTGCCTTTAAATTATTCTCTTTAGCGTTTCACTAGAAATAAATCTCTCTGTAGCACCTGGATCTATCAAAATAATAAAATTTTGGTCGAATATGGTACCTGACGTCTCATGCACAGTGGACTGATGCTCGTCCTGGCTGTTATTCATCGTTTCATGAATCCTGTGGGCCTTGCCCAAATCTCCAACTATAGTGTGTCTTGTTGATCCGGTCGCTCTAGCCTTCTCAACCAGATAGTCTCATTGGTAATGTGGCTCTCCACATTTCCAACATCCGATCTTCGGTCCAATACTCCTGGTCCCTGAAGTAGAAGATGTTGGCCTGCCAACCTGAAACCTTGGTATGTTCTGTTGAACAGGCCTAAATTGTTGCTGCTCATGTTGTGGTCCTCTGTAGGGAGTCTTATACTGAGGAGCCTATCATCGTGGCATCATGAAAGTGGATCCTCTTGATGTATCTTGATACCTTGATGTATGTATGGTTGGTGTCTGATACTGTTGCGCACCAAATTTCGCCTATCCAGTCGGTCTTGCAGGAGTCCTTCCCTGACCCCCGCTGGTCAACTCTTCCTTAGCTATGAGGGTCATTTGGACTACATCATGCAACATCTGAGGCATTAGGATCCTCACCTTCGCTTGAATGCTGACGTTAAGGTTGAACACAAACTTGTTGACATTTAGCTTCTTAGTGTTCAAATGTGGAGCATACCTAAGAAACTCCATGAATCAGGCCTCATACTCAGGCACCATATGACCACCTTGTTGTAAGGCATTGAACTCATTGAGTTGGTGCTCAATGAATTCCTCTGAAAAATACTTCTCTTGGAATCTTTCCCCAAACAATTACCATGACACGTCTTCGATGACCATGTTCAGTTGAGGGAGGATCATATTCCACCATAGAATAGTGCTTCGCTTCAGCTGAAAGATCGTCATGTGGACCTTCATGTTGGAGGTATAGTCATGAAGTGTGAAGTAGATCGCCATGTTCTCCAACCAAGCCTCAATGATTGAGTCGTCCATGGCACCCATGAACTCGAGAAACTTAACCTTCTTGATTTCTCTGTGAATACTACCACTACCAGCTGGAGCGCGTTGTGAACCCTCATTGGGTACAAATTCCCTGGCCTCATATCTATCTAGTCGGTTAATCAGGGCCTATGACATCCTCTGAAAGGACCTTATCATACGAACCACATCCCCCACAACAATATGCTCCTATCCAAAGAATTGTTCTTCTCCTTGGGGGTTAGACCCCTCTGGCATGGATGCTACTGGAGGCATCATGCCTCTGCCCCCAACACCACGTCGTCCACCTCCACAATGTCCTCTAACCATGATTACCCGCATAGCAAAATTTTAATTTTAATTAGAGAAAATTTATTACTTAAGTATCTAATACAGTGGAAGGCACAATCATCCCATGTCGCAGGGTTGAACCCGCTCCGATACCATATGTAACGGCCCCTCTGTTATGACTAGGAATAGTGAAGTACAATACGTAAAAAAATAATTAAAGCATTAGGAAATTAACTTCAACACATAAGTCATAGCAACACATAATCAACAAGACATCACAATTAAAATCATTACAAGTGACACATCATCGTAATTAATAATGACACAAAACAATGCATTAACATAAATGATAGCTATACATGATCAACACATAAAAACAAATAGCGACGCAGTTCCACACATTACAATCAACTGAAGAAATTATAGATAATGATCAACCATATCATTTAATATTAAATAACTACCGACCCAACCTACCTTGCAAGGTTAGGACCTCCAGGACACAGAAGCAACGCTCAAGCCTAGGATTCATCCGATTGATTTTTACCACTTAAGGTCTCAGGGATGGAGACTGTTCTGAGGAATAAGGAGGTCTCTAAATCCCACTAATCCAATCACAACTCATAACTCCAGTCTATATTATCAGTCATACACTAACATTAACACATGGCGCAAGAGAAATATAACTACTAAACAAGCATACATCAACTTTATTTAATCGCGCAAGAGTAAACAAATTCTAAAACAATCATACATCCACATAATCAATAGCGCAAGTGTAATCATCAACTTTATTTTCATGGCGTAAAAGTGATCATCAATTCTATCTTCATGGCGCAAGTAATATAATCACAAAACCAATCCTACATCCACATAATTAATAGTGCAAGTAATATAAGTACTTAATTAATCACACATCAATATTATATATAGGCGCACGAGTAATCTAAATACATAATCAATCAAAGGTAATTCAAGACTAGATGCATCGACCACAACCAACCATTTATTTCTTCATGTGCACAAATCATCGATTCTACTTATTCCATTATTCAACAACAATTAAATGCAAAAGGGTGAAGAGAATAAGACATAATTATTAATAAGATTATGAGGGAAATAGCAAGATCCATGTAAAATAATTGCATCCAACAATTACACTCGCCCAAGTAAGATTCAATCAAGTCAAGCATCATTTGTTAACATTCCCATCTATTGTAATATATTATTATACAATCTCACAATAAATACAATTTACATACTCAAATGTAAGGGAAAGTTAAATTTCATATTCATTAGAGAACCCATAAGATGATAAATCTTCTCAAGTAGTATAATACATTTAACGCTACTTGCATTAGGTATCCATCTATAAACCAAAATAATCATTCATAAACATCATTATTAAGAAGTCAAGGCTGGCATAACCCTCATTAAGGAACTAAGATGGTCAAACATAACTATAACAAGGAAGGATTCCTAGGCTACCTTACGCTTCTAAGGAAAGGGAACTATAAGAAATTTTACCCCTAAGGAAGAGTAAAGGAGAAAATCAGATATTGTCTTGCATATCCAAATAAGGACCTAAGCAGAGCATGACACAATAAGTAATGAAATGTGGACCTTGTACGTCCACTAGCATGATCATGGGTTAAGGATCAATGAAGACCCAAAATTCCTTTAAATAATTGAAATCTATTAAATAATAAAGCGCTATTAAATAATACAAGCTATTAAATAATACCAAGCTATTAAATAATACCAAGCTATTAAATAATCCAAGCTATTAAGTAATACCAAGCTATTAAATAATGCAAAGCTATTAATTAATACCAAGCTTTTAAGTAGTACAAGTCCTGGTTGCAGTGCTTTTTATAATGTGTTTATTAATTTAATAATAAGCTTTAATGCAGAGAGGTGAAGGGACAAGGGTGGCACGCCACCCTTAGCGCACCCAACCCAAATAGTTTAATGCCAAGGAAAAATATGAGACTATGCTTCTGCACTTCCAGGTAATTTGTGATGGAGGAAAATTAGGCTCACATCCAAACATCACAGATATCAAGGTAGAGTTCACCCACAATTAAAGGGATGCGAAAAAGAGAAGAACAATGAAGGGCTCCCATCGATAGGGAAGCAATGTGATAGCTGAAGTAAAAAATTAACAAGCCATAACAATTCTTGAAGGGGAAATGGTGGGATTACTATCTCGGAGACATTATGAGGTAGATTGCTACAGGAGAGAGAGCCTCTAAGTGTTGGAAGTAAAATCGTTACTAGTACAAGATATCAATTTATTGTCATGAAGCTCGTTATAGTGAAGGTGAATTCAGTCGTTGAAGGGGGAAATCTTTCTAGAAGAATAAGAGAATGCTAGAGGAATAAATCGCTACAGGAAATCAGCCTATGGATGGAGCCTTCACTCTTTTAGGAAAAAGAAAAATTTCAGAAGGAAATCGCTACAAGAAATCCACCTATGGATGGAACCTTCACTCTTTGAGGAAAAACAAAAATTTCAGAAGGAAATCACTACAGGAAATCCACATATGGATGGCACCTTCACTCCTTCCAATAATGACATGATTAAAGCTCTACTATTTCCAAAAAAAAGGCTCTGGATGCTTCTTGTGGCTCTTCACAACCTAGTCATCATTGTTTTGATTAATCTAAATTATGTAAAGAAATTAAATTAGTAAAACAAGCTTCACATGACTTTTGTTTAATTTAACTATTATATTTCTATCTAAATGTTACCTAGATGATACTCCAATGCAATTTACTCAAATACATAAATATATCTAAGGCGAAATTGAACAGATATCAGTCCTCCATATACTAACAATGAATAGTATACCAAAAACTCAATCAGCTCAGTTATTGAATTAGATCTGAGGCAATTTCGAAAGAGAATATCAGTCCTTCGTTTATTAGTAGTGAATCATATTACATGGATAATTAAATTTCGCACTTCCTTTCTATAATGAAAAAAATTAATATATTCCCATAATGAAATGAATAAAGATTTGTTATTTCCAAAAAATATTGATAACTAAATTTAAAGTTGTAATGCATGCCCATTGCAATGACCACCGAAGTTCGAGATCTATTTATATACATAAAATCCATTATCAACCATTTATTCTAAATTCAAGCATTAAGAGGCTTGCCAATTTGACATCAAAGATATAATATAGAGATGGAAAATTTCTAAACTAAATATATATACAATTCAAAAATTATTACAATTACAATTCTCAATAAAAATACTATGACCGTCGATGAAGGACTTGATGATATTCCTTGGCACTGGCGCTCCGTCCGACTCCCTCTTGCTAATCTCTGAGACTTCACAGGTACCTCCTAGCCAATGTTAGGGGTACTCTTCTTCCCCCTTAGCCCCTTGAGCCGCAAAGGGGCCACACACACACACACAACCAGAAATCCTCTAGCTCCGAGCTCGCCTCGCAAGGTAGAGTCACAACTCTCTCAAGCTAGGTATCCCAACTCTCACAAGTAAAAGCAATCAAAATTTCTGCAGCATAACTTTTCCCATAACCAGTTCAATCCCTTTCTCATCTAGGCCATTTGTTTTATAGAATTTTCCCAAAACACATCCCCACTTGCACAATTAATTCACTTATCGATTAAATAATTTAGAATTATTCCCCCCCTTACACTTGTCATTCGGTCCTTAGGTTGCGCAAGTAATTCCAAATTTTATTTTAATTAAATTCAATTTCCCTCACTTCTCCTAAAAGAGCTCCTTAAATCACTCCTAGTTGTCTCTTTATTCCCCTTATTCCCAATTAATGTCTGTCACCTTTCTAAATCTAAGTTGAGTTAAAATAGGATTCTTCTCTAGTTAGACTAGTGTTAACTAGACTCTAGATACCTTTCTATGCATACACAATCTTTTATGCTTTATTCCTTTCTTATCTTAAATTCCAATTTGGTATTTTCTGCACACATGTGTATTGTATTAATTCTTTAGACTTATTTCATCCTTCTTAATTTCTTGGATTGATTTAGCTCTTTCCTATTTTATTTAAATTATCAAATTTAGTTTTAGTATTCTCACCAAGCTTAGACTTAGGCTTAAATTTTAAATAGGCTTAGACTTTCATTTGGGATTTAAAATTAATAATTTCAATCCTTAATTAATTAATTAATTGATCCGACAGTGCTCAAGATTTTACAAGGTTAATTATTCGCTCAAGGTTTTCTATGCCACCTAGATTCATTGACTCAAGCGTTACTTTCGTAACCTGCCCTTCAGGACGCACCTTGTGCTCCAAGGGTGCCACTCGCCTTTGACTATTTTTGGTAGTTGTCCAACCCATGGAGTCAACACTCCATTCAGGAGACCTGGTGAGAGACTAAAGGATTCTAAGGAATAAGGAACCTGCCTTATTGAGTTCCCCTTAGAAATCTTTGTGAGCGACTGTCTCAGTATGCCCTCATGACATCGTGGACCTATCGAACTAGGTAATCGTTAACCTACAATTCGAGCCACAACAAGAGTGATAGTAGGATGTGACAGTGATGCTTCCACACCTCTCCCTCAATATCTGGTATATTTGCATGGCCCCTTTACTCCTTATGTGAGTCATATTAGCAAGCAATCGTCAACCTACATCCATCAACGAAACATTGTCAACGATTCATATACAAAATCATATTATAATTGATCATATGTCACATATGAAAAAATAAAATACTCAAACCAATAAAATCTACTCCTTGACTCAATCCAGAGACCAAGGAGGTCCATTGATTCCCTCAGCATCCAAAATCCTTCAAGTGTCCTGCACAATCAAGGAAACTTGTCAATAGCATTTGTCAACATGCATATATCAAACAACATAAATCATAAGAAATCAACATCATCATAAGAATACATAAGAGAAACATATAACCATATACTATAATTGGATCACTTGCATGCAAGTGTCCTTAAAGAATAAGTCAATAACATGTGCTCGCAAGAGAGGGGTGTTACATCTGCAGTGAAATGGTGCTTCTACAACTAGCGACAACGTTTTGTTTATGGGGGATATTTGGTGCAACTGATGCATTAGATAGCACCTGAAAATCCGTGCATGCTACATTTTATGGTGGCAGCGATGCCTTGGGAGAAATGTGTAAGTCTACAAGGTGACAAAACCATTGAAAGTCTAGGGAGGGGCTCAAAAAAATTTCATTGAATTTGGTCATTTCGTTGTTTCAGATTTAGATGAACAATATGTTTAATACCATATATTATCTAAGAAATTACATGGTGTAATTTTTTACAGAAGGTGTGTGCGGATAGGGTAATTTGTATAGCCAAGGGTACAGAACAAACATCATTGCTTTGAGCACCACATTTTTCAACAATGGAATTACTTGTGGTGCTTGCTACGAAATGAAATGCAATGAGTAGAACGATCCTGAGTGGTGTTCACCTAGCACTGTGATTGTTACTGCTAACAAATTTTGTCCATCATTCACCCATTTCTATCCGTATGGGGGGAGGGAAAGACGTTTATATTTGGACACAAAGTTCATTTTGTACACTGTGGAAGGAGAAATATTAGCAAGACCGGGACCCAGTTAAGTTGATCCAGCAACGCAATTCCAGTCCATGCATTTTTGTCTTTAGAGTTGGGCTCACATTGCCTTGTTATTTTTTATCCACCTCCACCATATTTTTCTTGCCAGGGCCGACATGGCTCAACCTACTTTTCAACAAATTGTCATTTACAAGGGTGGCATTGTTCCCATCATGTTTTGAAGGTAATTAATGTTTCATCTTCTTCTATCAATGTTATTCTCTTATGAAATTTTCAAATTGTATTTTCCAACTTAGTGGTAATTGAGATGGAAGACTAAGATTCAAAGTTAATGTTAATGTGTGCAGAGTAACATGAGTGAGGAAAGGAGGAATTCGATTCACAATCGATGGTCACTCCTACTTCAATTTGGTTCTCATTACGAATGTAGGCCCAGGGTTCGATGTTGCGCTCACTGCTTTCAAGGATCTCCATTCTATCTCAACAATCACACACAGGGAAAATCCTTTCCCTATTGGGCTAAGAGTGGGTTGTCTCCTTTCTGGTGCTATAGCCTCTTCGACTTGACTATACCATGGTGAAACAACTATCCATCGGTAGAATTTGTGCAGCATACAACGCTTCCTTGTCCAACATACAACGCTTCCTTATCTAGGAGTAAAAGGAGACAGTCACCACTACATTTGAACTTGTGACATGTTGTTGTTACAACCCTCTACCATATCCATGGAGCCATGGATAAGACATATTTACTTCAATGAATATCTTTGTGTATTCCATGTGTCCATTTTGCAAAGAACGTGTGTTGAACTTTGTTTTTGTTCATTAAAGGAATTTTTACCTATTATAACTCCACGTCTAGGCACCAACTCCCAGCATTTTGTGCCATCATTAATTATCTTTAAGGTGGTCAGAAGTTCAAGTGACATGTGACGACTTCCATAATTTAGAAAGATACTAACATCTTGCTCACATGGTGTTCAAGGAAGGACTGATGTGATTTAGCCATCATGAGCACGTCACATCCATTTAATTAAGTTATTAATTAATATGATATATTTGTTTCATGCATTTCCAGAGAGAACAATTAGAGGTGATGGTCAAAATAAGGAAAAAGTGAAATATTCCAAAAATTATCACCTGCAAAAATCCACTTGAAAACATGTTCAAGTCACCTTTCCCTCATTATGTTTTACTTCCTCACAGTGTTGTAGGAATGTTTTAACCCATCCGGTTTATTAATAAATATTCAATATTAGTTTCATTTCTAAATTAAGCAGTACTATACTTACCACTTTCTTACATACCCGCTTTAGAAGTTGACACCATCTAACAGATTCGGTGACGTATTACAGATGGTGAAATTTTCATAAAATATTTGCAAGTGACATGAGATTTTTGTTCATGTTTTTGTTTACCAAGTGAAATATATGTATCCCTTTGATACAATAGTGGAGGGCGAGTGGTCATTTCGTCCACGCAATTAAATGACATGGAAATGTGAGACGCTGGTGAGGTCGTGCAAGCACTCTAAAAATATCTAACATAATTGGACTGGAGATCATAGTGGTTTCTACCTAGTGATTCTTTCCATGTAAATTCATAGATAAGGCTTGGTTATCATAATGTTCAATGCACCACATTCAACTAGATGGAGTGTACTCATTTTACCCTTGAATGTAGACAATGCAATACTGTGTTATGCCTTATAATTTAACAACTAATCCTTAACCTCGTGATACTCTTACCCCATGTTTATTATTGAATCTAGATGCATAGTATCTTGTGGACTCACTTCTATAAGCACAGTAATAGGTCAAGTATGAGTTACATAAGAAGTAATAAAAAGCTAATGTCTATTAAGGTTACATGGTATATATTATGTGCTAAGAGCTCCATAATATGTGTATATTACTTCGAACCATGTACAACGGTATGCTTCAAGAGAACTCTTAGCGATATACTACAACAATACTTCCTTTATGCTTACTTTCATTACACCAATATCGGTACTTGGTCCATGGCCATTTATAGTGTTGTTAAGTTCTCTAATTTACAGGAAATGGTGACCAATATGATTTCTTACTAAGCCGTAGTATGTCATTCTATGTATATGACTACGTCTAATTAGTGATCTTCACATACTATGAATTAGTACTAGATAATAACAAGCTCAAGTACTTAATAATAGGAATAGTACAGTGTGAGAAAAGAAAATACTTTAAGCATGCTCAACCCTGTGTATTACACAATGGAAAACTAGTTCGACGTTAGTTATATGAGTAATCTCACTGGTACAACTAGTTTACATATCTCTAATGGTTCCTTATAGATTGATTACCTCGTGGTCATGGATTACTACATAGTACTACTTAAGTTATTCTAGAGTGTAACTTCGGATTGATCTACTTAATGAAGTCATATGAATCTAGAAGGTTAAGGCTCTATACTCATGAGACCATAGCTCATTAATGGTGTGATTTATCTTGGCTACCGTTAAGATTACCCTGTAATAATTGAGATCGAACTATGCTCTATAAAATGTACTCTTGTCAATTGGGCTTGTTTCTTGGGGTGAAAATGTAACTATGTTGACTATGTCATAGTATTAGTTACATCTTATTAAGCCTACGAGTAAGAAATATCATGATGTAG
This sequence comes from Picea engelmannii, assembly GCA_009831015.1. NCBI lineage: Eukaryota > Viridiplantae > Streptophyta > Pinopsida > Pinales > Pinaceae > Picea > Picea engelmannii. Next base: position 33,361 of record ML809076.1, on the reverse strand, counting down.
TAGAAATCAATGTCGTAGTATTATTTACATCTTATTAAGCCTACGAGTAAGAAATATTATGATGTAGTAGTAAGCTTGACCTTTAGCTTAGGCTAGTTGTGATATTTACTCAATCTCTGGCACTGACACAATCCCAATGCATTTGAAATCCTTTGGACATGCATATCCATATCCATGTTAATGTATGGATATCTAATTTTCTGGAGTCCAACTATATGCTTGACCAAAAAAAAATTAAGAGGAGAAGATCAATGTGAAGGGAAGGGAAGGCATGGGATTGCATTGCATTGTAGTTGAAGGTGTTACACAAGATTTGTTAAGGTGCCAAGTGTCAAGAAAAAGCATTGAAAAAACTATCACAAGGTTCCAAGAATCAAAATCACTCATAGATTTTCACTACCCAATCGCACGTAGACACACAGGCGGGCGCTACCTAAATTCTAGCAGAAAACGAATTGTGCAGAGTTATTTTACCAGTTTTGAGTCATTAATTTGAAACTTGGATTATGAACAATTGAGAAGGTATTTTTGAAAATTGGAGGCGGTTTTTGTTCATAAGATTCCAAATAACAAAAACCTCTCTCATTTTTTCAAAATGTGTTATGGTTTGAGAGATATTAGACATAGAAGTGGCGCTACCTATTGTTTTACATCGATGCTACCCAATTTCCTATAACGACCACGGTTTTGATATTCACCTTGTTGGGAAGTTGCCACGTGTCAAGGAGGGTTTGAATAGATTCTCAAGGATAATTTAGATGTAAAGAAACACCTGCACCTAAGATTTAGCTCCAGAAAAGGCCTCATGGAATGAGGTGGAGACATTGTATTAATGACTTCCAACAAATTCCTGAAAAATTAGCAGTTTGTTGGATTTTTGTCTCTTTGATTGTTGCCACCTATATCCAAGGTTTAGAATCCAATGAAGGAGATGGGATTCAACCTCCTAAGGTTATTTGGATGCTATTTTCTATTTAATGAAGGAGATCTCTTAAGGAAAAGGGTTGGATTCATGATCCAAGAGGGGAGAGAGCTAGAGGAGTAGTTTATTTTCTCAATTGTAAGCCTGAGGGCCTGTTGTAATTAGCATTTCTAACATTTGAGATTCATGAGAGTTTATTATTAGACTTTGTGTTATTTGTTATCATTCTATCTTGTCATCTTTCTTGAATAATATTTACATATTTTGAAGATCAAAAGCTGCCTTTGGTTAATGAATTCATGAGCTGCAAAGGATTTGTGGTAATTTCTTGTTAATCACAGTTTATTGTTCAATCACTCTTCAATCTATATTATAGAAAGGATCTCTGTTATGTGGTTATTATTATCTTTGTTTACCTTCTATTCTTCTATCCATCTTTGCATAAGCATATTGTCTGGTAGGCAGCTTGATTTCCTTTGATCTGTAGGATGTTATGACTCCATGCCAAATGGAATGTATTTGAAACATTCTGATGCCCTCCTTTTTACTCTTCTCTTGTGGATCCACCTATTCAAACTATTTCAATCCATTTGCATTTATATGTTACCAAGATTACTCTAATTTGCAGTCTAGGAGTGACTCTTGGATTGATAACATAATTGGCATCGTTGCCGGGGACGGATTTGAGCAAATTGAAAAGCTCCCTCGGAAGAACAACATTGCACAGCTCCAGCTTTAGATGGTGACTGAAGTTGGGCACCTTCAAGATTGCACATTCACCATGGCAACTCCATTGGTCAGAATATGTTGGTGACTCCGCTGGAATGAGACCAATTAAATGGCTATGAAGGCTATCCTAGCCAGGAGGTTTTCCCCACTCGATTTCTCAGCTATAGAGGATTATCCACATCCTATGCCTCTTATTGATGAATGGAAATATCTGCTACCCAGATTTTATGAAGGTAAGGATGACATCCCTGTTGAGCATGTTCATGAATTTCATAATTTGATGCAACAACTTGACATCCATCATGAAGATATATTGATGAAAATGTTCATGTATTCATTGGATGGTGATGCACGTAAATGGTATTTCTCGTTACCCCCTTCCATCATTTCATCTTTGAAGGATTTCCATAGAGTATTCAATGAACATTGCAAAAGGTTTTATCCCTCTGAAAGTATTTGTCATAACTATTGTGAGGGATATGTAGAATGTGCTCAAGATTTGTTAGATTGCTCTGCTGAATATAAATATGAAAACGATTTTATTCACTGTCCAAATGAAGATATAAATGAACCTCTTTCTCTTTCTTATTCCTGAGAAGAAATTCTTCCAGATATCAGTCATGATTGTACTTATGATTGCATGGATTCAGTTTCATTATATCATGTACCTTATGCATCTGATATCTTCGATTCGAAAGAAGAACCAATTGTAGAAGAAGATATTTCTCTTTTCCTACAAGAGGTTTCCCATGATATCTTTTCACCTGAGATTGAAGAGAGAGATCATGGGATTGTTCATTTTTCTGTGCAATACCAAGGAGCCTTGGGCTCACCTATATTTGATGAATACTCTAAAGAAGAAGAACATATCCATTTTTCTAATTTGAGGAGCAGCCAACCGAGTTATGACAGTTATGAATCTGATTATGATGGAGAACAGTATTTTGAAGAAATCAACTATTAGGAAACCATTGAAGACATTCAACAGTCATCTCTACAAATCAATGATCCCACATGCACTATATTTGAACCTGGATCTACAGACAACAACAAACAATCTATCATCAGCAGTGAAGTTAGTTTGCATCTATGCTCAGATTTGCAGGAAGTTGTAGGTGGCATCCATGATCAACATGAGGATATGCAGAAATCTTCTGATGTTTAGCTAAAACAGAAGGAAGAGGTATTCATTTTTAGTTTTATTGATCCATTGGCTGATTATCTTGGATCTTTGAGCAACTTAGATGTCAGAACACTTTTGTCAAATGAAGGTTGGTTGTTCTGTTCTTTTGAATTGCATATTAGTAATCTATCGGTTCCAGCATTCATCATTGTCGTATCAAGGATTTTATTAGATAATCAGATGTGTGTATGGTTTCATTGGAAGCACGACCTTACTTGATCAAGAAGAAACACACTTGATTAGAGTAGGAGTAGGAAGAAATAAGATCGTTTTTTAGCATTTCCTTTCTGCCAGTTTGCAGTAGTTATTTCAATTTCAAATAAGGAGTAGAGATGTTCTCAGGCTTGTTGGTGTCCTAGACAGAGAAGAAGATGGATAAGGCTATTGTTCTGTAGGATCTTGGCTTCTCGCGAGGAGCATGCCATCCCACATGGAGCCTAATGTTAGCATAAGATTGGTTCAGGTGCCAAGTGTCAAGAACAAGCATTGAAAAAACTCTCACAAGGTTCCAAGAATCAAAATCACTCACGGATTTGCGCCACCCAATCGCACGCAGACACATAGGTGGGCGCTACCTAAATTCTGGCAGAAAATGAATTGTGCAGAGTTGTTTTACCAGTTTTGAGTCACTAACTTGAAACTTGGATTATGAACAATTGAGAAGGTATTTTTGAAAACTGGAGAAGTGTTTTTTTTCATAACATGCCAAATAACAAAAACCTCTCTCATTTTTTCAAAATATGTTATGGTTTGAGAGATATTAGACATAGAAGTGGCGCTACCTACTGTTTTATAGCAGTGCTACCTAATTTCCTGTAGCGGTCACGGTTTTGATATTTGCCTTGTTGGGAGGTTGCCACATATCAAGGAGGGTTCAAATGGATTCTTAAGGATCAGTTAGATATCAAGGGACACCTTCACCTAACATTTATCTCCAGAAAATGCCTCATGCAATGAGGTGGAGACATTGTATTAATGACTTCCAACAAATTCCTAAAAATTAGCAGTTTGTTGGATTTTTGTCTCTTTGATTGTTGCCACCTATCTCCAAGGCTTAGAATCCAATTAAGGAAATGGGATTCGAACCCCAAATTTATTTGGATGCTATTTTCTATTTAAGAAAGGAGATCTCTTGAGGAAAAGGGTTGGATTCTTGATCCAAGAGGGGAGAGAGCTAGCAGAGCATTTTATTTGCTCAATTGTAAGCTTGAGGGCCTGTTGTAATTAGCATTTATTCCATTAGAGATTCATGAGAGTTTCTTATCAGAATTTGTGTTCTTTGTTATAATTATATCTTGTCATCTTGCTTGAATAATATTTACAGATTTTGAAGATCAAAAGCTGCCTTTGGTTAATGAATTCATGAGCTACAAAGGATTTGTGGTAATTGCTTGATAATCACAGTTTATTGTTCAATCACTCTTCAATATATATTACAAAAAGGATCTTTGTTATGTGGTTATTCTTCTCGTTGTTTACCTTCTATTCTTCTATCCATCTTCGCATAAGCCTTTTTTCTGGTAGGCCGCTTGATTGCCTTTGATCTGTAGGATGTTATGACTCCATGCCCAATGGAATGTATTTGCAGCAGTCTGATGCCCTCCTTTTTACTCTTCTCTTGTTGATCCACCTATTCAAACTATTTTAATCCATTTGCATTTCTATGTTACCAATTTTACTCTAATTTGCAGTCTGGGAGTGACTCTTGGATTGATAACATAAGGTAGAGAAAAATTAAGTTGTCCTCGCAGTTACTAACAACAACTATACATTTGACAAAAAAAATTGATGAGAAGCTACTATTATTACACTCACATACAATGTGAAGGAAATGTATTGTAGTTGAAGGAAAATAAATCTCAAGCTTCTCTAAAATCAAAGTGTTTCCCTCTTCTTGGTAGGACAAGCTTATCTGAAATCAAAGTGTTTCTCTCCTCTTGGCAGGGACTTGTTGCTCTGCAACCCTGCTTGTTTGATTTCTATTTCTAAATCCCACATGATCAAAAAAATGAACTAAGCACACAGGAATAAGTTATAACTAAGTTATAACATAACATATTTGTAATAAGTTTCTTTAAACACATCATCATCATCATCATCATATATATATATATATATATATATATATATATATATTTCGTCATTAATTTTATATATATATAATTTTTAGAGTGGATGCTCTTATTCCTTTGATCTCACTTATGTAGATACTTTTCTTTCCATCTACTTGGGTCATTGATAAACATATTACATTTGATTGTGGGGTTCGAGTTAAATTTATCCTACCCTCTAGTCATGTCAATGCAATACATTTGATTGTGGGGTTGAGTAAAATTTCTCCTCCCTTCTAGTCATGTCAATGCAAGATGAATTTAATAGATTCAAGGTTATGATACATAAATATATATATGATATCATACAAGTTGACTTTCACTTTTTTCATTTATTGTTTTTAAATGTAAGTGGTATGATACTTTTGAATAAAGTAATGTGAAGGAGGGGATTAGCTATAAAAACAAGTGTTGTGTGGCATCTTAGTCCTTGCCAAGTAGATTTGGAAATGGAGATGATAGTTAGCGCTTTATAAATATTTACTAATATAGAATTACTCAAAACTAATTATTTTATGCAATTATTGTTGATTACATGGATTGTTATTTATTGATTATAGAATTAAATTATGATGTTAATTTTTTTTAAATTAGTTTAATAAGACTTCATTAATACTATGAGACATATACATTATTGTTAAATTATATATATATATATATATATATATATATATATGATTGAAGGTTTGGGTTTATATTTAAATATAATAATTGTATAATATTTTAATTAAGGTGTGTGGGTTGGCAGACTCACGGGTTCACATTTATACTCATGCTTCTGTATGTATCACAAGTCTAACCGATCGCTTCCTCATTCCATACTTAGTCACTTTTTATATCATGGGTTCCCTAGAATTGCACTTCTATTGTTCTGTGTTCTCAAAATAGTACCCAGACTTCTGCGATATACAAATTGACAGTCGGACTCCCGGGCGGGCTCCCCAATAAAAATAAATTTACGTTTTATAAATTAAATTATATTCTTCGTTCAATATAAAACGTAAATTTATATTTAATAAGACTTCATTAATGCTATAAGACATATATATTATTGTTAAATTATATATATATATATATATATATATATATATATATATATATATATGAATGAAGGTTTGAGTTTATATATCAATGAATCCACTCTATGATATTACATTTCCATTTCTACGTTTTTAGTGATATGCATATCTTAATTTTATTTTCATTTGAATTTATTATTGTATGCAATTATTGTTGATTATATGAATGGTTATTTATTGATTATAGAATTAAATTATGATGTTTTTTTTTTTTTAAATTAGTTTAATAAGACTTCATTAATGCTATGAGACATATATATTATTGTTAAATTATATATTATATTTATATATATGAATGAAGGTTTGGTTTATATTTAAATACAATAATTGGATAATAATTTAACTAAGATGTGCAGGTTGGTGGATTCACGGGTTCACATTTATACTCGTGCTTATGTATCACGAGTTCGATTGACCGCTTCCTCATTCCATACTTAGCCACTTTTTCGATTGCGGGTTCCCAGGAATTGCACTCCTATTGTTCTGTGTTCTCCAAATAACACCCGGACTTTCGCGATATACAAATTGATAGACAAACTCCCTGGCGGGCTCCCCGATAAATATAAATTCATGTTTTATTACAAAATAAATTTATGTTTTATAAATTAAATTATATTCTTCGTTCAATATAAAACTTAAATTTATAATTTAATAAGACTTCATTAATGCTATGAAACATATATATTATTGTTAAATTATATATATATGAATGAAGGTTTGAATTTATATTTAAATATAATAATTGGATAATAATTTAATTAAGGTGTGCGGGTTGGCGGACTCACAGGTTCACATTTATACTCATGATTCTGTGTCATGAGTCTGACCGTCCGCTTCCTCATTCCATACTTAGCCACTTTTTTGTTTCGATTGTGGGTTCCAGGGAATTGCGCTTCTATTGTTCCGTGTTCTTCAAACAACACCCGGAGTTCTGCAATATACAAATTGACAGACGGACTTCCAAGATGGCGGGCTCAAGATTGCGCCCGATAAAAATAAATTTATGTTTTAGTATAAAAATAAATTTACATTTTATAAATTAAATAGTAGATTTGGTATATTGTAAGGGATCATGACATAGTCCCTGCCTAAAAGTTAATTTACCTAGAAAAATTAAAAGTTAATTTGTTGAGTTAATTAAAAGTAAATTAAAAGTTAATTTACACAGAAAGATTATCCTCAGCTTATATTGCAGAACAAGATTATCATCAGCTTAATTGTATCATGGACAAGTGCAAAATATGCTCAGATGCATTAATTTAATACCATTTAAACTAACTTTTTAAGTGACCTCCCTGTTGATCCAAATGTTTTGGTGTAAGGGGATGAAAAAGACATCACAATAGCCAAAGAAAGGTGTAAGGGGATGAACAAGACATCACAATAGCCAAAGAAAACACAACCATAAGCAAATTCGTTTGTGAAAATGCCATATCCAAACAAGACATTGCTACAACCAAATTCGTGAGAGTAAAGATTGCATAAGAAAATACTCTATCAAAATATTTATTTCCAAATTTTTGTTTGCCATTTATTTGAATATATAATTATTTTGATATGGTTTTCCAAACTTTTGTTTGGGATTTATTTGAATATATAATTATTCTGATATGGTTAGTGAGCATGAATTTCTCTCTCTCTATATATAAAATAATAATGCTACGAAGATTTTATTATCGCTGATTTAGGTTTATTATTACTGTAGTTTATAATATTTTCCATATAGTAATCGTTGATCTATCTGAATTTACTTTTCTGTTGAAAATATATCAACTAGTCTAGTCTATGATATTACATTTCCATTTCTACTTTTTTAGTGATATGCATATCTTAATTTTATCTGCATTTGAATTTATTATTGTATGCAATTATTGTTGATTACATGAATTGTTATTTATTGATTATAGAATTAAATTATGATGTTCATTTTTTTAAATTTAGTTTAATAAGACTTCATTAATGCTGTGAGACATATATATTATTGTTAAATTATATGTATATTGAAGGTTTGGGTTTATATTTAAATATAATAATTGGATAATAATTTAATTAAGGTGTGCGGATTGGCGGACTCACGAGCTCACATTTATACTCATGTTTTTGTATCATGAGTCCGATCGACCACTTCCTCATTCCATACTTAGCCACTTTTTCGATCACGGGTTCCCGAGAATTGTGCTTCTATTGTTCTGTGTTCTCCAAACATCACCTTGATTTCCGCAATATACAAATTGATAGCCAGACTCCCGGGCTAATGGGATCAAGATTGCACATGATAAAAATAAACTTACGTTTTATTATAAAAATAATATTTAAATTTATATTTAAATATTAAAATAAATAATCATTTACATTAAACACGTATTTTTATAAAATATAGATATTAATTTCTAAGTGCATTATTGAATCATACACAAAACATAAATTAAGATGAAATTATAATTAGGTTTATGATTATATTTAAAAATATTAAAATAAAAGTCAAGAAATCTAAAGGATAAGTACATTAGATATTACTAAATTTTAGATCTAAAATATTGAAATAAATAATTATACACATTAAATATGTACTTTTATAAAGTATGGACATGGGATTTTATAAAATATGTATGACTTCCTCATTCCATACTTAGCCACTTTTTGGATCGCGGGTTCCTGGGTTGGCAGGCTCAAAATTGAGCTTCTATTGTTCCGTGTCCTCCAAACAGCACCTGAAGTTCCGCGATATACAAATTGACAGGCGAACTCCCAGGCTGGCGAGCACAGGATTACTATTGTTGATGGATGGTGATCCCTATCAACTATCTAACATTATCTAAAAACATTATTTTCAAATATTAAATATTGATATTATTGATACTAAGAGGGGGGTGAATCAGTATCAAGTACAATTTTAAAACATTTTTCAACTTATAATTAAACCATTCAATTATATCCAATGAGCAATGAACAATAGTATAAGAGTTACACCAATACACCACAATACACC